>JASANG010000749.1:0-51611 GCA_030248215.1 Enoplolaimus lenunculus | reverse complement strand
GAATTTCCCAGATATTTCGGATTAAGCTCAGGCTCTCCCAACCTAAGTTTACGTGTTGGACGTATCTCAGGTTGTAAAATTACAGTATTGGTTTGGGCTGTAGCTCCAATATTGGAGTTGGTTTCCATGGCAAATCTCTGTTTTACTTCAGACATTCTTAAATTTCAGGAATATTTTTCCTAATCGTTTTTTAAACAGTCTTATATTTAAGACATTTAAGTGTGAAAAAATTTTAAAAAAATATTTCTGAAAAATTTTAAGAAATGAGTCTTGAATTCAAGACATATATGTGTGGAGTCAGTATCAAGACATAATTGTCTTAAATTTGTGACAATATTTCTTGAAACAAGACAATTTATTTTGTGTGTAGAATAGCAAGTAAAATCGAATACGAATTTCCAACCATCATAATGTTGCAAAATTCCGAAGCTTCTTAACAAAAATTATTAATTTTTTGCTACTCTATTACCCACATAAAATTTTTATTGGTCAACGTGCCACTGCTCTCAGAAAGCAATGTTGTTCTTCGATAATTTAAATATATATCCTGTGATGAACTGATAGTGATGAGTTTACTTCACTTGATTGCAAAAGGTTTAGGCAGCAAAAAATTAAACCTAACCCAATTAAGCCCAAGCCTAAAGTGTACCATAGCTAAATCGTCAATGAAAACTAGATCGTCTTCGAAAGTTTCCGTATTTAAAACCTATCAGCAGCCACCGGAAACACTAGTTCACCTCACCTATGTATTTAAAAACTTTACCTTGAAATTTAATTACGTCAACCTAACACACGCAGTTAGCAAAAAGATAACATTTTGAACGAGCTGTGCTCGCCAGTAAATCTTTGTGCCAAAAAGCGAAACTTTAATCAGCGGCAGCGGTGAGAATTACACAAACGAATGACGTGCAAAACTGCAGTACATGAACATGGACAAACTGAACAATGGTCTCTACGGCTTACTGGAAAGGTACCGCGACTCGACACAAAAGGATCAGTGGTATCATGGTTGATAATTAGAATTTGTGCGCCTCAGTTTATACGGGCATTGAAACTTAATTAAGTCACAAACGCATTGAGAGCACCAGCTACGCACATAACGTTCCTTTTCCTGCAAGATTTGCTGTAAATGGAAGACTTTTCTAGTTTAAACAAAACACAAATCTTGCGTTTTAACACACCGAATTCAACGATAATTTTTATCTGGTATATACGCTGGACTCGAATCTATTTTTAAAGTGAATTTTCCTATTCTTGAAATTTAAGACATACTTAAGCTATGTGCATCAGTGTGCAACCGAAGGTAAACAAATCCGGAGGCCAACAAATTTTGCCGGAGCTGGGATTGAAACGAAATTGGCAAAAAAGTTAATAAATCAATTTGCTGCTGTTAAACAGTTACCTTCAAAATGATATCAAACATTTGTTTTAAAACGTGCATTTGAAAAATCTCGGCAAAAACGTCAAAATTGTTACAGTCACAAACAAGCTCGCGGAAGTGCGCAAATTTATAAAAATACCTATAATACCTATAAAATTTGAATAGTATAAACAACTTGCAAAACTTCTAACGGAGCTGTCCGGTCGCACCTTGAATAGTTTTTATAATCGTTTCCGCTAAACATTACCGGAAATTTCGTTGTTTTTATTCTGAAAAATAGTTATAAATCAGTAGATCTCGAAACTTTTCATTACAAATTACTTTACGCTGCTATCGTTCAGTATGATTTAAATATACGAAATAATTACATCCAATATCTTGTAATTTTTGATACATCCACTACTTTCCGGAAATTTTTGAATGTCCGATGAATATTTGCATATCTTAATTTTGTTGGCAAATAAAACTAATACTGTAGTGACCCGAATAAGAGGGGGACTGATATCTATTTGGTCTCTCGAGAAGGTACCCCCTCGGCCCGTCCTGATCTATACATTGGTTCAAAATTACATAACGAAAACGAACATAGGTAAACAGACGAGCATTTGGTCACTCTATAGCAGGATGTTAAGCAAGCTGCAGCCGAAGTTTACCGCTATTCTACCGCTTTTAAGGGTGTAAACACATCATTTAAAGAGAGAGAAGGTTTAAAGTTTACTGACAAAAACACTACCAAGTGTTTCTCAAGCACCAGGTTTACAACAAAGGTTTATAACACAGTTTATAGCATACATAAATTAAACTTTTAAAGTTAACACATGTAAGGAATGTGAATAGTTCGTGATTTCGGCTATGGATTGAAACCACCAACTCCGCGTTCAGGTCCGTTTCCAATGACGCTTATATCGCTCTAGTTCAATAAATGCAGTCGTTTTCCTTTTTATTACCAACACCGTATTAAAGCTATATTCAATAAAGCACAAGTACCGAATACAACAAGTAAACGGGTAAAATGCTTATGCTGCCGACCTTATTATTCTCCGAAGGTGCCGAAAGTTCCTTTGTTAGGTGCTTTCCGCACGTCAACTACGATATCCTTAATCCTGTTGTTCTATTAAGTCACTAGCTCACACCGTAAAAACAAATGCAAACGTAACGTGACAACCCAAGTTCTGCGGAAATCCCCAAATAACCGCAAAATCCCCAAGTAAATCCCAAGTCCTACAGCCGAAACTAGCCCCGCTAGAATCGACTTCTCCCAAGTAAACTCCAAATAAATCCCAAGTATCTCCTTAACACATTCCCCAAGTTACCCCGGTTTCTCCTGGTACTGCCCGTAGGCTCCGCGCTATGCGCTTCCGTAACGAATCCCTGGTTATGCCGTTTTCACCGCGCTCACATTGAGCTACCGTGACACCTGATCCAGTTAAATCCTTATCTGCCTAAGACACCCGCTTCACTATGCACGTCAACTCCGCTAAATCCGTAAACTGTAACCGCAAGCTCCGTTAGGTAATAAACACGCAAAATAAAGTCCGCCGCATTTTCTAAGTTGAAACTGTAATAATGATTATGGAGGCTGGCTACCCCAGCCCCCATTTGGAGTTATTTTGCATAATTTGTGTGTCCCGGGTGTCTCGGGCACCTTAGGGACACATATTTCTGGCCATTATAATAACCTAACAACAACAACAACAACATATAACCCCCCAATCCCCTTGCTATGTGCTTTCGCACCACAAGCCAGCGAAAATATATATTAAGTGGCCACGCAGGGCCCTGAGTACCATTACCTTGCGGACGCAGCCGCCATGCATAGATTTTATAATTTCCTACGCCGTTTAGCAACGCCTAAGCCTAACTTAAGTTCTAAGAGAGACTAGGCGGAGCCGGGGACTTCCTTAAGGTGTGGTTTTAGGATTTGGTTTTAGTTTTGTTTTAGTTTTTACGTTGAAATATATTTTGGAGTGGCACAGCCACCTACAAGGAACACTATTGCGGATAATTGCCTCTATTTCCTATAAATGTTTTTAATCTGAGACCTAATTGGTTTCATGACGGTTCAATGATCGCTTCAATGTACTTTTGAAAGAGTGAAGTTCTTATTCTTACTTTCAACCTGCACAATGAACAAAATACATTTGTTTTAAAAACAACCTTCGGCGATTCAATTACACTTTCAAGGTTGAGCAAGCGCCAGTCTATTGTTAGTCAATAGACACGTATGTCTTAATATAAATACAACGTTTCGTATCTTGCCATCAACACCTTTGGCTTTTACCCATTCCGTGATTTTTTAATATAGTTAATATCAACACCCAAATATTCTGCCCAAAATGATTCCGGGATATCATACCACTTTTATATTGGTGGAAGACCCATAAATCATAAACATATTTAGCCTTTACATTTTCAATTACAAGTTTATTTTGAAATAACCAACAAAATTCGCCTTCTCTTCGGAAACCTGATTCCAGCACATTCCTTAAAGTTCAAGAAACAGATGTAAAGCATTAACCTATTTGCTCACATCAGGTAAGCCGACCACTCCATTCTTTGCGTTAAAATACAAACATTTCTAAAATATTCAGACCAAAAATATTCCGGGATATCATATCACTGGCCCATGTTACAAAAAGGCCGTTCCAATTTTCCCGGGACACAAATATACCCGGAGTGCACACTTATGCGCTCCTATTTACATATGCACAGGCAGATATATTTACGTAGGATATATATACATATATATGTATATATGTGTGTATTTATATGTATACATATACATGTATATAAATAAATATATACATATGTATATCTGTCCATCTGTCCCAAGTGTCCCATCTGTCCCAACTGTCCCAGCTGTCCCATCTGTCCCATATGTCCTAACTGTCCCATCTGTGCCGTTGTCCCAACTGTCCCATCTGTCCCAACTGTCCAATCCATCCCGCTGTCCCATCTGTCCCAACTGTCCCCTCTGTCCCAACTGACCCATCTGTCAAACTGTCCCATGTGTCCCACCTGTCTCAATTGTCCCATCTGTCCCAACTGTTCCAAGTGTCCCAACTGTCCCGTCTTTCCCAACTGTCCCAAGTGTCCTAATGGTCCTCTCTGTCCCATCTGTTCCACTGTCTCATCTGTCCCAACTGTCGCGCTGTTCCAATTATATTTTTTGAATGTACTCCTGGTACATTGGTGTCCCGGGAAAATGGGACGGGTACTCCTGGTACACTTGTGTTCCGGGAAAATGGGACGGCCTTTAAAGTAACATTGGCCTATCACTTTTATATTGGTGGGAAACCCATAAATCATAAACATATTAAGCCTTTACATTTTCAATTACAAGTTTATTTTCATAGACCCAACAAAATTCGCCTTCTTGTCGAAAACCTGACTACAGCGCAGACAACCGTATATCTTTATAAACGATGCAGAAATTCTTTGCCATTGTCTCTTGTCGTGACAAACGTTCTACTTGCACATAAAAATACGCAAAACATCTCCTACAACTAAGTATTTCTTTAAAGTTCAAGAAACTGATGTAAAGCATTAACCTATTTTCCTTGATCCGTATGCTCACATCAGGTAAGCCGACCCCTCCATTCTTTGCGTTCAAATACAAGCATTTCTGTTTAATCAAATTCACATTAGATGGATAAAACAAAAATTTTCTAATGGATTTAAAAATTCGTTTAATTAAGCCTTGTTGTGGGCTTATCAGCATACCAACGTAGTTCAATGAACACAAATAATACACCACAATATGATGAACCCTTCCATAAATAGAGACACCATGTGGTGGTATCCTGTCGGAGACAATTTAATGATAAAATGTGCTTGACCAATTTTCTTCCAAGTCAAATCCAAATGCATTTGCCAAAAGACCACCAATTTTTCATTTTTGTACAACATAGTGTTGCAAATCTGTGGGTGGTGGTTCATCTCGACACGAACCTGGCCGTTAGGTTTGAGTTTTTCTTTCCTTAATGCGACTACCGGATGCTTTTTTATATTTGGAAAATACGTTTTATTTCTTCCCAATTAGTGACAAAACATTAGGTCCCCGGCAAATTTTGTTATTCCGGTGTTTATGCCACACAGTTGTATTCCGCGTAACATATTTGTATTCCTTATAAAATTTACTAATACTTTTGCTGTAAAAACGTAAATGAAAGGGAATAAAGGACATCCCTGTCTTAACCTACGGTTTTCATAAAACAGGGCCGATAAATATCCGTTCACAATAACTGCACAGCAAGTGTAATCATGTTTACATATACACGGTAAATAATAGAGCAATATTGCGCCAACATTCATCTTTTCCAAAGTATAATACGAATTCTACTTCATGATCAACTGACAAAATCATAGCTTCCGCATTAAAATTTAGAGCATGTACAGCACACACCGTACATGATTTGAACTATCTTTAATTTTCCTTCCCCGGACTGAACTAGTCTGGTGCGGACGAAAACGTTTTGGCTTTCCTTTATTGATTCATGCCTTTTTGTTAAAATTGTTGCGTAAATTTAAATTTTATAATCCACATTTAAAAGGCTAATAGGATGCCAATTTTCTAGGAATTTGCTGTCTCCGGAGCCCTTGTACAAGAGAATTATCATGACATCATATGCTGATAAATTCATACAATCATACGTCAAAAACAATTAAACAATTTACAAAGAAATGCAGAGGTAACCCGTTTATACCAGGCGTCCTATTACATTGACACTCTCGGATTGCTCTAACTACCCCTTGTTCAATAATGCAAGCCTCTAGGTATGCATTTTCTGCAATGTTTAATGTAGGCAAGCCTGGGTACATAAAAAATTTACCAGTTCATGATTAATTCCTTGTGATTGAAAAAGTTTGCAGTGCTGTTCTGTTAAAATAGCCGTTGTATCACGAACTACTTCACCAGAAGATGTCGTTATGGAGAGTGATAATCTATCGTCGACAAAATCACTATGGTACGTTTGATTTTACAAGTAGCAAAATCAAAGTTGTTGAGCAGTTCAATTTCAGCGTTCAAATCTGTTAATACCATTTTGAAGACTGGCTCATAATCGTACTTAATAAGATCGCACAAAAAGTACTTCCCTGAGGTCTTGATATTTACTAGATATATTCCCATGTTTAGACTTTTGTTTTCTAAACTTTTAAAAAAATATTTAATCTCATCTTCAAAATTGCCACAGTCTTCAAGTACATTCCAGGTTGATTGTTGCAGGAAACTGATGCGTTCACTTATGAAGGGTAATATATCAGGGTCTGATAAAAGAAGGGTATTTAACTTATAGTATATACCCACGTCCGCGACTTAAATTTCCAATGTTAGCTTTGATTCGAAAAAGCTTGCGGTCTGTTGGATTTTACATTTCTTGCGGTGCAGAGCGATGTTTCTAAAATATTTATCGTGGTATAAATTCTATCAATGCGATATTGTGTATGAATACGTGATAGAAATGTATAAAAATTGCCCTTATGTCACTCACACGTTACCATACGTGCACTCCGTACGTCCATCGTCCCCTATACTGTTTTAAAAGGGCTAGCTATACTGTTATTGCGCAACTGTGTGCGGACATTTCATCTCCAAATAAAAAATGTCCGCATAGAGTTTGTAGCATTCCTAGACATTTTGTATATAGTTTGCGCATTTTGTTAATTTTAAATATAGAGTTGCGTGAACTGTCGGACTTGATTGTTACAATCTAAAATTGTCACCGGAGAGCGCTATGATACTTAATTTACCGAAATAGGAAAGTATTTTGGTAAAATTTGAATTTCTCGGCCAAATTTGAATTTCCTGCCAAAATCTGAATTTTGTCGCCAAAATTTTAATTTCCCACCAAAATTTGAATTTTCCGTCAAAATTTAAATGTTGCCGCCAAAATTTAAATTTTCCCGCCAAAATTTAAATTTTCCCGCCAAAATTTAAATTTTCCCGCCAAAATATGAATTTTCCGCCGAAATTTGAATTTCCCGCCGAAATTTGAATTTCCCGCCAAAATTTACATTTTCCCGCCAAACTTGAATTCCTAACCAAAATTTGAATTTCCCCCAAAAATTTGAATTTCCCGCCAAAATTTAAATTTTCCCGCCAAAATTAAATTTTTTCCGCAAAGTTGAATTTCCAGTTGAAATTTGAATTTTGCCAACAAAATATGGATTTCCCGCCAAAATTCGAATTTTCAGGCAAAATTTGAATTTCCCCGCTAAGGTGTCCATAGTGTGTCCATCATATAAAGATATTGTCCACTCCAATTTCAATGTCCTAGACACTGTTTACTGCAAATCAGTCTTGTACGGATAGTTTTCGTGACTCTATGATGTCCGTGACTGCTGGTGAAACTATTGGGAAATGAGTTTCGATAAAACATAAGCCGGACAAGCTACTGATTTTCTTTTTGGATAAGACAGTTTGTGTTCCTAGTGCACGTATAGTAAACGTGTGAGTGACATTACGAGGATGCGTCTCTCAGGGTTTTCAACATTAAAATCACCCAGCATAATAATTGGAAAGTTGTACCAAGAGTCGATAATGGTTTCAACAAGAGTGTGCAACTGGGTACATTCTGTGTTCAAATGAATATACCAGGCACGCGTTGCATTTTTCCCTTACCCCCCTCATTTGGGGGGGGGGTGTTAAAACCTTGAACGCAGGCAAATACTGTTGCGATACACAGTGCAAACATTGTTCGATTGTATTCTTGATTTAGGTTCAACTGAGTTCTGTGTGCAGTTGACCCCCCTAAATAAAGGGAAGGTATGGCCAAAACGCAACGCTGGGTGATACTTTTTATGCCACGCGTATTTTTGGAAGTTGCACACTCTTTATCGACTCTTGGTTGTACCAATCAGTTTCTTTAGTATTGTCATACAGCGTTTTATAAAACCCAGCTTATCAGCAGGTTGTGACGGCGCATAAAGGCCGATGCATTGCACAGACGGCCAATGTAAAGTAGATTAAGCGTATTCCTAAGCCTAATGCAGGATCCACAATATTATGCGTACGCAATGTGGTTAATCGTTTCAGTAATATGGAAAACATACTTAAGTTGCTGAAACTCGTTTTGCTTACCACCAAAAAATTTTAATTTTGAGTACAGTTTTCTTAATTGCTATTGTCCCATTTGTTACCGAAATCTTAACCTCTTCTACTAAATATTTAACTTAGCAATATAGAAAGGACAGTTTGAAATTTTGAAGTACAATCCTAAGTCTAAGCCTAAGCAAAAAATGTAATCTAAAATCTAAACCTTCTCTTTTATGTGGCCCAACAGAAACCTGGACGCCCCTTAAAGTAACCTGGGCTGCACAGACGATCCATTTATTCAAAAACAATAACTAGCGCTCTCACTCATATTTCGAACGCCAAAACCCTGAAACAAATGCAGTAGTAAAATTTTGGCAATACACGCTCACACAATTTTAGAAAAATGACTTAGGATGTCAATTTTTCCTAAATTTTTGAATCAGACAAACTATCAATACAGAAACACTCCGGTGTAAAAATGCCGGATTTATATATTGTCGGAAACGGATAGTGAAAAATACTCGATTTTTCTACCGGAACCAGAATTGCGATTGCAATCTGGAGTAAACGGACAGTAAAAATAACGGAAACATGATGTTTCTGCCAAATTAATTTTTATGGCAGGGTGCGAACGGAACGGAAACAGATAGTGATTAAAATAACGGAAAATGGATAATATTGAAGATAAGTCTCAGGCGTTTTTACTTTTCTATGAACACAATCGAGGCATGTAAACATTCATCGAGCTTTCAAAAAATTTTAAGAAAAAACAACGAACGTACTGAAATTAAGATTTTGCATGAATTTCGTTATAATTGTTTCATATCGAATAGCAGTGCAGCAAATTTCTAATGAGAAATTGCGAGATAGGTATACCTGATTTATTACTAATTTTGAACATAAAAATGACAGAATTTCAGGTATTTCTATAACGAAAACGGCCAATGTTACTTTAAAGGCCGTCCCATTTTTCCGGGACAGAAATCTACCAGGAGTACCCGTCCCATTTTCCCGGCACAGCAATGTACCAGGAGTACATTCAAAAAATATAATTGGAACAGCGGGACAGTTGGGACCGATGAGACAGTTGCGACAAACGGTAGATGGAACAGATGAGACAGTTTGGACAGCTCGGACAGTTGGGACAGATATATATTATATATAGTATATATATTATATATACGTAAATATATCTGCCTGTGCATATGTAAACAGAAACGCATAAGTGTGCACTCCGGGTATATTTGCGTCCCGGGAAATTGGGACGGCCTTTCTAGTCACATGGGCCACGAAAACGAACACCGATTATTAAAATCGGACACGCATGTTTGGTTAATACACCCGGTTGGTGATGAAAATTTTCAATGTGCCTAACAGTTTTGACAATTCTTTATACATACTTGCTAAAATTGGTTCCAACACCTACTCAGGCATACTTTGTTGGTCTCCGACTTCGGTATTTTTCACCTTCAGCTGCACCTTGCCTCTGCAATTGTTTTTCAAGATGTGGAAAATACATATAGTAGTTGCGCTCTCAGCATGTCGTATAGTTATAACCCTTAATGGTAATAACTGCTAGTAAGCAAACAAACCAATTTTATTTTGAACATAAAACGCAACAAGCACAGCGAAAAATTCTTGACGCATATATTGCAGGTAAGCGTTAGGAAAACCCTGACGCAAGTATTTCAGTTATATCTAAATTAAACTGCGTGACGCATTATACGAATTGACGCCAAATGACAAGATTGACACAAAATAGGTTCTCTTGGAACCCGGACTAGGCTATATTCTTGACAGCGGTTTAGCTAAGGATACATTTTTACGTTTAGCCGATATCTGGATCTGGTTTCAGGAAAACCATCATCTGTTTCGTGTATTAAATAAAATCTTGCTGAATTACTGAAAGACCTATCAGAAGTACTGGGCGTTTCTCACGTTCAATGAATATAAGCTTTGTATGAAAACAAGGGTACAAACGGAATTCCGATTCTGGCACGAAATCCGGTAGTAAATGTTGTTCCGATTGCGCTTTTGATATTATCCGGGATTTTTCGTAAAGCATCGATGAAGTGGAATACTTACATCTTCGAACCTCATCACCAACTCCAACTATGTTGTTTATGGTCGACCGATTGACGATTTTTTCTTGCTTTAGAAAAAAACGCCAGTGTAGCGATCAAATAAAGCTTAAAACATAATTTTCTACAAAGTGACCCGTCCAATCTGTTATATTCATACTTTACCAATATCAAAATAGTTTCAACCATAGCGTAATGTTACTACTTTGAACGGCTTCAAAATAAGAGCCAAGGCAAAACATTCGTTTCAAACCATCACAGCTTTGTAAAACCAGCCGAACGACCACTATATCTTCTACAAAACGTACCTAAAAATAAGTCATCAAAGCAAACCAATATTCAGCTTCCACTGCTGCTGATCTCGCGTAAACGGGCACCAAAAGCAACGAGTTTATTTTTAATCGCCGACGACTCTTGAGAAGTCGCCGGCTCTGATGTGTCCGAGGCGGTCACATGTGTGCTATCACTGCTGCCCCCACCACTCAGCGTTGCATATCTGTTACCTGACTCCAAATTGCGAGGTGTGGTTTTTACTCCATTGCAAGAGTAAGAATTTGCTGAATAACTCGGTTCAACACCTGGCACATTGGCTTGCCGAGTGCGGTTACTAGTGACAACTGCAAGTTCGCGTCGATCACCATGCGGAAACGTGGCACCACGACGCAAATCAACATCTCCGAACGACTGTGTGTCAGCCATTGAAGCTTTCTGATGTGGCAAACCAAATTTCGACACAGATGCCAGTTGCTTACCTTTACTTGTACGTGAGTCTCTACCATTCCCAGGCCTGACTTTGTCGGCTGAAACTACTGTAGAACTTCTGGATGCAGAGCAGTGCCGGGAAGGCGCATATGCTGCAACTTCATGTCTCATGTCAACATCGCCGCGTCCCAAACAAAATGTGTTCGAATTCTTACCACTGACCGTGCCGGAAGATTTCCTGTTGGTACTTGATCCTGCAACAACAGCGGAAGGCCTAATATCGTCGGAACGATGCTGCATACCATCACTACCCTCATCACCTACAAAATCGTCGATTTCAAGCACTTCACTCAATTCCACGCTTGCCTGTACATGGCTTTTACCACCAGCCTCATTACCACGACGACGTGAACTGCCAAACAAATCTCTCGCAGAGACAATACCTCTGGCATCAGTCAATCTACGTTCATCAATATCACTTGCGTTATTTTTCTCAGAAACCGCAAATGAAGACCATGGCACCGCTGTACAAGCTTCTTCACTCGTGGATTCAGATAGAGCAACGCTGGTAGCCGTATTTGGTACTTCCATCAGCTTCGATGCTGGTTTTTTACCGTCATTAGATTGCTTATTACTTATATCTAAAGCTGGCGTCAATGTTATTCCCGAAGATAACACAGCAGAGATCTTTGCCGATGAGATTTTTGCTCCCAGGCAAGCATCAGCCGCAGCTGTGGAGGATACACCGCCTGTGACAAACGGTTTTAACCGATTTACGTATCCTAAACGCTTGAATCGTTTCGCTTCAACACTCGCTCGCAACGCAACTTGCCGTTGAGCATCTTCGGGCAAACCATTCAAAAGTTCGAATAATTCGTCTGACGCTGTAAAAGTAATATTCGAAACAATGTTAAATTATTGTATATTACTTTAAAATTTCAATGCCATCGTAGTATAACAGCTTTAATAACTTACGTTTATGCATAAAAGCAATCAAATTACAACCATAAATCGACAAAGCTTCAACAATCTACCAACTGTTTGGCACCCATAAAAATTAAATGAAAATTATTCCGTAACTATTTAAATTAATTTTATTTGGCTGTTAAAACATATAACAATCAAAGTCTAACCGTTGGCCTGTAGCATCGGTTCTTTTTAATAAACTAAGGTTAAGCTCAATTTTACACCCCGATAAATAACAGTGCAAAGTCCTCAAGCCACAAATGACACTGTGTATTACTGAAAGTCATATCAGTAGTATAAGCATGTTCCCAAGACCAGAGATCGACCGGATATCCGAATCCAGGTTAATATCCGGCAAAAAATAGACACCAATTTTCGGTTGCTATATGCAATATAAACCTACCGCATACCGGATATTTGCGATTGTGTTTCCGACTATCACAAAACTGCTTTTTACATACGGAAATACTAGATATTCTGCTGAGACTGCATTTCGCGGCAAATTATAATAACAGTGACGCAAAATCTAAAATCGAAGACAACCAGTTTAAATCGGCAAACACATATTTTGCAATACTCAAATACTACCAACAGTGTACCCGGCTACCATTCGGTTTTAGTTACGGCAAAAAATTTACTATTGCTCCGGAAAAGTTAATATCCGGTCAATCCCTGCAAAAACCTAAGTTTATAACTAGACTAAGCCTAAGAGAAACTTTTCCACGGTGGTGGTGGGTGAGCTACAAAAGTGCCCCAACCACTACCGTCTGCCTACCTGGTCTCGGCGCACGTATCATTCGTGCGACTTTTCGTCTCAGCTGCGTCAATTCTGATGCGCTCGGCATCGGCAACATCGTAGTCCCGGTACCATCGCCAACCGCGTCTCCACTAGAACTTGTTGTGCTATGCGACTGGGGAGGGGACATGAGATCAATGAACGCGTGCGAAGGTGGATCTCCCAGAGTAGCGCCTGGATATGGAATTTCAATCACTTCATCATTATCATCATCGTCGTCGTCGTCATCATCATCATCATCATCTTCATAGCTTCTCTTCTCCCCGTCGTCGAGTAATATCGTTAAAACAGAACCGTCACCTGTACTGGTTTGCCTTGCTTCTAAATCTACCAAAGCGTTGTCTTAAAACAACAAAAGTTATGTGATATTATCGAAAACGTCTACAACAATACGGAAATAGATATTCGCTTAATAACAGAAAAATTTCACAAAACTTCGACAAAAACGAATCACAATACTTGTAATCCATTGGCAAAGTTTAACACGCTTGACTTATGTTCATTTTCGTTTTTAAACGTCAAATGAGTGCCAATTTCACGTTTTGTTTCAGTCCATATACTTCTCTAGGTCTTAACTAACTCAGTTTTGAACAGCATTTTGCACCAGATTTATTAATTACAATATTGAAAAAGACAAAGTACCTTTCATTAATGATAAAATTTTGCTAAAGAGCAAGACCTTAAAAAACTCGTAGTTTATTTTCTGAACAAAACACTACCGTTACCGAGTAAAGAATCTGACTGAATACCAACAAATTGAATGTCGGGGCTGAATGGAGGAGACGGTGCTTCAGGAATGGGAGATAAAGCCCTAGTGCCAAAACTGAGCTGAACATCACGGCCACCGCGATATCGTTTGAACTGATAATTTGCCGGTAACGGACCCGGTTTTCGCTTTCTCGGATTTAACGTGTCTGCAAAACAAACTAGAGAACATTATACTCAACTGGGGTTTTCTTAGGCTGCTGGCCATGCGTACTGCTCTTCAAATATTGCCGTGTTAGGTAATAAAAGTAAATTGAATAACAGACATATACTGTCCTCGTGGTTTCTTAATCGTTGGTGTAAGCACACGGATGGACTATGTGTCATATCAGTATTGATTTTCATTAAAAATTACTCACCAGCAGAAGGAACCGGTGTCGACGGCCTTTTGGAACCGGAGCGCTTAGGTGTACTACCGGAATGGCTGGCAGAAGAATGGGCACCGAATCCACCGCTTCCTGTTGGCATCATGTCAATATCTGCTTCGTCAACCAGCATCCGCTAAAACACCGTATTAAATAATATATAACTGAATAACTATAATATATTATAATAGACTGACTATTGCATAGCACTGATGCAAATCGACTGTTTAGAATTACCAGTATAACTATACAGAATTGAGCTTAACTACACAGAAAAAACGGTCCCGAATCGCCTGGCGAACGTACAAAAAGAAAGTGTCATTCATGTTAATCGAATGCGCTTGACTTAATAGCAAACATGTTTTTGACTGATAACATTGTAAAAGTAGGTCAATCAGTTCCAGGGCAGTTGGCATAAAATGATAGTTTCAATTTTTTGAAGTTTTTAGAAAACATCCGACATGTTCATTTCGGCCATGTCTTGGCACTTAAGGTTGCGCTATGCTTTTCTTACGGCGCCATCTGTCACCGTTTGTTTCCCTATGGTACGTGAGTATTTCGAGTACGATACCGCACCGTAAGGCACTGTGACGGACGGTGCTCTATGGCTGACAGACGGTGACGGACAGCGCCATACGGGTGACGAACGGCACCGTACGGACGGGTGACGAACGGCACCGTACGGACGGGTGACGAACGGCACCGTACGGACGGGTGACGAACGGCACCGTACGGACGGGTGACGAACGGCACCGTACGGACGGGTGACGAACGGCACCGTACGGACGGGTGACGAACGGCACCGTACGGACGGGTGACGAACGGCACCGTACGGACGGGTGACGAACGGCACCGTACGGACGGGTGACGAACGGCACCGTACGGACGGGTGACGAACGGCACCGTACGGACGGGTGACGAACGGCACCGTACGGACGGGTGACGAACGGCACCGTACGGACGGGTGACGAACGGCACTGTACGGGTGACGAACGGCACCGTACGGACGGGTGACGGACAGCATCAAAAGTACCCTTACTTTGTCAACCTTGAATGGATTTCCGAATGCATGCTGTCGCACAGGAGTGGCTTCGAGTTCGCGCAATGATGGTGCCGCCCTGCTTACATACTCGTGATAGTTGCCCATTTGCTCCATTGGAAGTTCATGAAGCTCTTCTGTAAAGCAAAATACAACCCTTTTTAATTCGTTTGATTTGTTGAGTGTGCCTGGATTCGTGAAACGCTAATTGTGATGACGCTGTAAACACTATTATGCCCAACCTGGACTCAATGTTACGTCCAGTATAAACTGAGAGCAAAGCAAATGCTCTAAAAAAATTCAATGTCCAACCCATAAGCAGATTAAAATTAGCTTGTGCGAAGCAACCATTACGATATACTCAGCATCGACTGACGATTCTATTCTGTGGCTGTTACAACTAAATCAATTTCAACTTCGAATGCCATGGTAGTCATTGAGACTTTCAAACTGGGCTTGAACGAAACCTAATGAAACAAAAAGTTTACGCTTAACCATGGAACAATATCATCTATACCTGTCTAAACAGTTACATTTCATACCTGCATGCTGGAGCTTGAGTCGTGCACCTGGCGGACCGCCTTCCAACAGAACCTTAGTCTCGTCAAAATGCTGATTCAAGTTCGTACGCATTTTCACCAGCTGAGCTACTAGCGACGATCGGTCAACGTCGAACGGATTTTTGAACCGTGCTGCAGCTGTCTGAACAAATTTCCGCGTTGGCTCACGTAAATGCCAAACGTTACCCCTCCCGGTGCCAATATTGTTCGAGACTGTGTTATGAGCAAAATGATTTGATTTATGTACATTGTTTAAACTATGATCGTGAGATAAGAATCCAGGCTTCATTGTCGATACACTACGTTGACGTGATTCGGGCGGAAGCTGAATGGTGAATAAATCAAAATCGTTCAAGTCTTTTCGAAGCGATATTGCAAGCTCACGGGTGGTGTTCAACTGAACTGCCGGTGGCATTAAGCTTGTCGTTACGCCTGTGCCCTCTTTTGCTTGTCGAATCAAGGTAGTCAGCGATACGGGAGCCCTGAAATTTTAAGTAAAATTGCTTTTAGGCATCGAAGGTACGGAATACATATAACTTGGCATACTAACACTGGCGTTACAAAACTACAACAATGGCCTATATGTCAAAATGTGTATATCACCTAACGAACTCCTGTTGTAGCGGATCTCAAAGCCGGCACAACAGTGAATTTCGAACCTCATCATTCAGTCTCTGGTTCTAAGTTACAAGACCTGGCACTAACTGGTGATAAGTGCTACACACGTTTAAGAACACGGAAGTAGCGTTCAACGATCAACGTTTGAAAAAAAATCCATTAGTTGCCGCTGTACGTACGTTGTCATTGGCGAAACTTAACAAAAATGAGCAACAATAACGCGAATTAACTATCAAACTTTCATTAGCACATTTAATGTATTGTTGATGTATTTCGTCACCTGAATCGTTTTGATATACCAAAATAACATTTACAGCATATATTTACAAACTAAACCGACTAGCTTTGTTATGGTCTTATGGTAGTCAGCATGTAAAACCACGAATGTTAAGCCTAATCGAATCCATGTTTTGCATCGAGCACAAATAAACGTTTTGAAAGCAACCATTTGACCCCAGAGTCATACCTCGGAATAACTCGCACATGATCTTGAATTGGTTTCTTTTGAGCTGACGCTTGACAAAGTTTTTCATATTCCATTTTGGCCTGAAAATGAAAAACACACGCTTGTTTCCATCAGTACCACCAATGCCGCAATACGCTGTTAAGATTGGAAAAAATTCAACTACCCAAGATGTGCTAATAAACAGAGTGAGAAAAACGGTAACTGTATACCTACCTAATCGCACGTAATAAAGCACGAGATATATTAAAAATGTTTCTCTAGCACGAAATTTGGGACATACACACTGCTGCAGTATGACCACTAACCTACTTCCGAACAACACGCCTCAAATTCTAAACATTTAAACTGAAGCGCGCTCAGACATTCCGTTAAGAAATTCGGTATAAAACAAATTGATGGTTCCGTTCTATATCGAATCGACATTTTTTCTTTTTCAATTTTTAATAGAGTTCAAAGGGAGGTAAACAGCAATTTTGAAATAAATTTTATCCAAAAAGTCAAAAATAAGGTCACTAAATCAAGTTTCATTCTAAAATTTATTAATCGATATCTGTAATAATCGGAACTTTTCGGAAGTACCGGCATCGCCACTGCAAAAATAGGCCGATTAGCACATAACAGTGATTCTAAGTTAACAGTACCATATAGGGCCCTTCAGGAAAATTTTGCTGCGGATGCGGTGGGGCTCGATCGAACCCACGACGTACGGATTACCGGTCCGCTGCTCTAACCACTGACCTACGCAGCCATGCAAACTTTTCGTTACAATGGCTCGGTATACCGTGAGTTTCGTACAACAAGATACGTATATGAATACGCCGCGAAACCGTCTATCAATTTCAACTTTTGGCGTATATCGGTGCGTCTGATCAGGAAACCTGTTCTCTTTTGCATTAAACAATTAATTGAAATGAATCGTTCTCATAAAAACACAATCCTTATGGTTGTTAGGGTTTAGATCTTCACAGTTATAATGATGTAATGTTGTATCCTGTCTGTTCTTTAAGCATCGTGTATTAAAACTGGAATCGACATATTTCAAAAATAGTAATCGGCATCGGCACATCCCTGTAAAATTCACTGAAACTTAACTAAAGACATCACCGTAAAAACAAAACTGTTGTATAATATAAGACGGAACAAAATTTTGAAAATTTTTCTATGTTTCATTATCAGAGTGCAACCGGAATTATAAAATACCGGAACCGGAAGGTTAAAAAACCGGATCCGGAAAACAAATAATACACTTGTTATCGCAAAATTCATTTTTAACACAATTTTATTGCTTTCAATGGTGTGAATACACCATTTAGGATGCCAAAATCCTGAAACAATTGCAGTAGCTGGAAACGCATGATAAATTATGGAGTATGGCACAAATTATTGGAAACTGGCTATACACGCTCAGACAATTTTGTAAAAAAAGTTAGAATCATATGCCAGTTGTTTTTAAATTGTCGAATTACAAGATTTTTCAATACCGAAAATTCTGGAAAATTCCGATGAAAAAATACCAGATTTCCCTACCGGAACCGGAATTCCGGTTACATACTGTCCGTTATTTCGTTTCAATAAAAATTTACTATCAGGCTTCGACTCTGTTATCTGGTTTTAAGTTTTGACATCTGACCGGCCACACCTTAATTTAGACTAGGCCACTAAGAACCAGGGTGGCAACAAAGGTTCGGATTCGGATTCGGTTGCGGAAAAGCCGAATCCAACAAAGTTCGGCAAAGTTTTTTTCATTTTTAAGCAATGAAATTTTTAAATACCTTGCTATAAAAATCAATATTTTTTTATTTCAGGTGAGAAATCTGAGACCTGACATCGGGAAGAAATATATGAGCGTATTAAAAGTTATACGGCTGGCGTTGCGTTGATATTCTGAAACAAATTATAGATATATCTGAAATTTGCAACATGCAGGATTCGGATTCGGTTTCAGATTCGGCAAATTGGCACTGGATTCGGATTCGGTCAAATCGTGGATTCGGTGCCACCCTGCTAAGAACATATTTTCAACTACTAACAAACCTCTTGCTTGATTCGTTTCAGATACGCCATAACACTGTAGCTCATCGGAGGTTCCGTTTGCTCTGGCATCACGTGAGCTATATTCATACGTGCCAGAGCATTTTTCAAAGACTGAAACACTAATAAATTTTTTCGGAATTAACGTCTAATAAGACGCAGAAGACAGCTACATCCCAAACCGGGAATTAAAACTTAAACAGCAGTACAGCATCAAATTAACATAGGTGTTTAAAATTTTGACAACTATACAAACAATGGAAGTCATTCTCATGCGTTGGTTTTTCATGATGTAAACTTTAAATTTCCGACAACAAAATTTTAAGACAATAATTAGCAGCTACAGACACAGAAGATGTAGCTAAATAAAAGATGGCCGATAGAATTAGTGTTAAACTATTTTCGGCAACTAAAAACCTGTTACTGGCTGTTACATAACCTCAATAGCAGTTTGAACACCCAAGGCTGGCGGTATTTGTCGTACGGCGCCGTGCGGCTGCGCGAATCAAAAACTTTTTGCTTGCAAAATCGTTATGCGGTGCTATACAGCAATACCCGTGCGTCAGGGTGCAACCGGAATTACAATTTACCGGAACCGGAACCGGAATTTGAAAACTTTACCGGAACTGGAACCGGAACCGGAAAATGAAAAATGCATTTCACCAAAAATTTCATTTTAATCTTATTTTTTGCTCTATTATTTGTGAAATAACCTTAGTCGAACATAGCATGGCTTATATTCGGAGTACAAGTGGCTTTCAAAAGAGATTCTTAAAAATTAGCAAAGTTAAGAAAACGGCCAAATTATAATACCGGAATTTTTAAATCCGGTAAAAATTTACCGGAACCGGAACCGGAAGGTGAAAAAATGCCGGAACCGGAACCGGAACCGGAATTCCGGTTGTACCCTGCCGTGCGTTGTTGTCCAGTGACGAACAGCGCCGAACGACGACGGGTGGTGACGGACGCGCCTGACATCAAAATTATAGCGCTCCTTTACGGTTGCTCTGTACTCGCCGCGAACCACCGCGGCAAGGTAAAATTTTTCATCAAAAATTGCGGTACGCCGCCTCAGGCCACTAAATGTATTTTGCTTAGATTTTTAGCAACGCATAGCGACCTGTGGCGGCGTGCGGTGGTGCGCGGCGGCGACCAGCAGAGTAAAATATAGTACATTTCATTAAAAATTACCGCACGCCGCCGTGCACCGGCGCGAGATGGCGTGCGGCGACAACTGGCTCAGTAAAGTATAGCGCAACCCTTTAGAGTTACTACTACCAACACAATGATAATCAAAACGTACCGCATAGTAATACGGGGGAATAGTTCTTAAATAACGATCGAAATTAATTCTCCATTCTCGGGTTGGCTTGTTCTTAAGCGTTGTATTCAATTCTTCTAAAACAAAGCATGCATAGCAGCGCATTGTATTCGCCGCAAAATGCGAATAACTGCGTGAACATTATAGCTGTTTTAAAAATATATAGATATTATGCAAGAAAGGGCTAGCAAATTCTAAGTAAGATCCACAAAGAATACCATTTTTGCGCTCCAAATCTATATAAAATTCCATGTTCAAAAACTAAGTATAAAACCTAATCCAGTTTTTCAAGCCTGATGTCATTATTCCTGTTCTATTCCTGACGTAGATTTTAACTCTTAAAATGTACTGGCAAGTAAAACAAAAACAGTAAGCTGCAACTTACTGATTTGAGGTAGAAGCTTTGGATAATTGTAAGGCATCACAAACAAATTGACGCACGAAAGATTTGTTGAAGCCTTCAAATATCCAAACGGTGATCCTAGATCTCCAGGGTTGCGGCTTGAGTTTGGCACGAATACCTAAACCAATAACAAAAACAACTATTATTATTCAAATAATATTATGAATATCAATTTTTAAATACTTAACCTTTCTTTCATATGTCAGAAAAATTAATAATGTCAAATATGTTTGGCAATGTCATGATTCCTACATACATACATATTATCTACAACCGGTCGTAGTAAAACATTTTCGTTAGCGAAATCGGCGTACTAAGCCTCACGATCGGATGCTTTTGCTTTTCACGTGTTCAAAACTCCCACTATGAAAGGTTCTTCTCTCGAAACAGACATTATTGATTTTAATCGGCGCATTGTATATTCTTACGCTACCCAACTGTATAAAGAATAAAGAACGGCTATTACAATTTTGTAGACTTCTAGTCGAGCGATCAGTGATAATTAAATGAGGTTTTTATTAAAAAATTGTAATGCCCAGTCGTCAATCAGTTTAACGTACTGCATCAGGCCCTCGTAAAAATCCACACTTAGGGCCCTTGACAGCTCTAACCACTTATATTGCAGTCATTTCATTGAATACGTAAATGCCAACTTTGCTTCCTCTTGATCACATGTATAATATAAACAAACCTGCCAACATGTATTTGACTGCTTCCTCGATAGTATTTTCTGCGTCAATGGCGAAGTCTCGAGTTCATACTTGTCGAATGGTAAATTTTCAACGATCATCGGTGGACATTCTTCACATTTGAATCGGAGGCTAGGATGTGCCGAGCGGGGTGGCTAAAATGCAGACTGAGTGAAGTGGTAAAGTCAATTTCAAATGCGCATGTGTCTACAGCACGACAACATTTAAATTGTTATACTTAGATTTTCCATCGTGACACTACGGAATAATCGAGAAATTGACAGACAAACCTCTGAGTTTCAAATGCACATATATGTCTGCAGCAAGGTAACATTTAAATTGTTATACTCAGAATTTCCAATCGTGACGCTACAGAATAATCGAGAAATTGACAGGCAAACCTCTGAGTGAACATACATTTTTAGTAGTAACCATAACATGCTTACCAAGGTTGAATTAGAAATGTCAGGCCAGTAGCTTTCAGGAATCGGCCAGTGTCCGATTTGCGCACGTTTAATGGCAGATCGCGGTACGTACACCATTTGACGCACACTAGCCCATTCAGTGGTTCCACATATGACGCCGTGCCCAGGAGTGCCCGGTCGGGATGTTGGTGGTGTTGTATCATTTAGTTTGATGTCATTTACAGTTCCACCTCTTGAAAGCGAACAAGTCGTGTTCGCCACATTTGATAAATGTTTGTTCTCTAGCACCGATTTTAATGTGTTGCCTGAAAAGCACAGATATGTAAGTGAGCACGAGACAAACAAATTCATTTAGATACATAACCAAATTTGAGTAATTAAACAAATTTCAGGTACTCGAGCAACAACCCAGAAGCTGTCTATGATTCATAATACGTAACAAGGGAATAAAAATACTTATAAAACCATATCAATGTTTTATGATGGCACGTCTAATCAGGAAGCTAGGCTTATTACAAAAAGCTAAAACAAACCTGAACGCAATGTTGTATCTAAGGAAACTGTATTTTGCTTTTTTTGATCTATAACAAAAAATACTTCATAGAATTCCCTGATATGCACAATGAAATAAAAATTCTGCATTACGTTGAACACAACGAGTCTACGTTTCGGCGCCTCGAGTATTAAAAATTTCGAGACTCGCATTATCAAGCTGATCAGAAAAGACGTCCGATTTTGGTTCAAGCTGGAACAAGTGTTTAGTTCAAAGTCAACGCAGTAATTTTTTTATGTCAAAATTCAGATTTATATTAATAGTTTATGAAAACCTTGCTGCTGTAAGTAGCGCTAGCATGTTGCCGCTGCTACTTCCAACTGCTAAAACTTGCACTTCGAATTATAACTTATGGTATAACATAATGTTGCTTCTTTTACTGGACGGGACCTTATTGGGTTGGAATCGCATCCACAATTGGACCGAATCCGAATCTGACCCTTGCATTTTGAAACTTTCCAATATATCTGTCAAGTTGTTCAAAAGCTCGGACAATCTCGAAACTTAAAAAATTAAACCATTGATTTTCGGCCTACAAAACTATCAGCATTTATTGTTCGAGAAAATCTACTGTATTCGCAAACAGCACAGAATTCGTGCCCAATATCCTGGCTTCTCCACAGCGGGGGGGCAGCACTTTCCGAAATTTTTATTCCCCCCGTCGAAATTTTTGCCGCCCTCAGGAAAAGCCCCCCGGCGAATTTTCGGCCGCCCCCCAGCAAATTTTTTTCGCTGGGGGCCCCCAGGACTTTTCTAGGCCAAAAATTTTCAATGTTAAAAAGTAAAGACCTGGACTTCTTTTGAGGCGGACATTCGACAAAATATGATTTTGTATTACGCTGAGTACTCATAATTTTTAATAGCGTTACAAATACCCGTAGTAACTAATACAATTCAATAATGAACTGAAAAAAGCACAATTATATAAAGACCGTTTCAGGGCATACAGCATTCGAAAGTACCTTGCATCAGCACGTTCAACCCGCCTGAGCCTTATGATAAACTGAAGCTGTGACTAATATACAAAATATATATTAATCACAGTTTCAATTATAGATTATCTATATTTTATATAATTGTGCTTCTTTCAACTTGTGGTTAAGTTGTCAGTATATACGTAATATTAGTTAAAATTAGTTATTAGCGTTTGCGAGAAATTTTTGTCATGTTGAGCGATGAGTAATCTTAAGTTGAGTTGGAAACACGGTCTAGAATGAAAAAAAATGGTCCAAAAAGTCGGTTTGCAAAATTTTAAGCCTGCCACCAGGACCCCCAGATCATCTGGGGACCCCCAGATCATCTGGGGCCCCCCAGGAAAACTGCCCCCCAGCAAAATCAGCTGCCCCCCAGGCAACTCCTGGCTCCCCCAGGAATCGCCCCCCGGCGGAAATTTTCAAGCTGTGGAGAAGCCAGAATATCAGTTCTCAATTTGAGACCTGACGCAAAAATATTGTATTGTATAACGCTATTTATAATTTTCATTGTTTAAAAATGTAAGCATATTACCGAACACTGTTGGATTCAGCTTTTTCATAACCAAATGCGAACCGCAAATTCTTGCCCAATCCGCGTTCTTGTTGTCACTCTGACTTTTTCTCTTACTTTTGCATGAGATATAACTAACTATACGTAGTACGAAAACACATTCAACATTCTCACCTGCCGCTACCGGTTTATTTTCATCGTTTTCAAGTGCAATCGCATCTCCTGTCGTCGGATTCTCATCAGCTCCAGCCGGAACTTGAGGCAATTCCGGCGGGTCCGGACCGAACTTTTCAAAATGCAAAACAACACCGTTTTGTACTTTTTGTACAAGTGATTCCAAACATGCTATTAATTGACGGCCGGACCTAATCGAGTACGAACGACCTCCCGTGACATCGCACATCGCCTGAACCGGACTATCGTCGATTGGGAGCGATGTGACACTTGTCTGCGCAGCCGAACTACCAGACATAGAGTGTGTTGTATGAAGGTCTGATGCGCTATCAAGACAACTCGTGGTCGAGTCATGAGCAGCTGGTTGCTGTGGTGGATGACCGGGCAAACGAAGCACCAATGTGTACAACCGCTGATCCCAGCGAAAAGGTTCGTTGATTAGTTCCGCACCCAGGCAGGGAGGCATTCGAAGTTCGATCTAAAACACTTCAATTAAATTGACGTGGAGACCAACTAAACAGAACAGACTGTATCGCGAGTGTTCAACATTTGAAGACGCAATATATATTGTAAATTTTATGAGTATACCGTTGGTCAAACACAGATAGTTTCACTGCGCTGACACGTGGCGTCGTCAAGGTTTGTCACATGTCAAAGAAAAAACTAGAAAAATTTGAATCATAAATACAGACAAACTGGTACAAAAGTAATTATTACAGACAGCATATGAAGCTTCATAGCTAAACGATATTCTACAACGAAACTACTGCATACTTTATCACTTTTTATACACAACTTGAATTCTTAAAGGACTACCAAGGAACCGGAACCGGGAGGTAAAAAAGCCGGAACCGAAACCGGAATTCCGGTTGCACCTGAACAGCCTGTCTTAATAACTGCTAGATATGAGCATACCTCAGTTTGTATACCATTGGCAGACGTTAAACAATTGCCATCAGTGATCGCAATAAGCATCGCGGGCTCCAAATACCACGGTGACCTACCACAACCAAACATGTCCACGCCACTCAAGACCCGATTGACGTTGAGCAGATGAAACGCGCCCGCCATAGCGGCCCCAAAAGTAGTCAGCCCACGCGCTTTCAACGCTTTTAACTCCGCATTGAAAATGGCCTGATTTTCCTTCCAGCCTGACTAAAAACGCAAACAAAATAGTTATTAGTTCTAGTTGTGACTTGGGGCGTTAGCTATTTTGAAGACAAACACGACGTATAAAACTAAACAGATCATTCGCTCTTGGATAATATCATGAAACAAAAAATGCGAAACGTCCCATTCACACGTGCAAGTTTTTGCAGCGAGAACTGCTGCAAGTTGCACGAAATACTTGCAGCTGCAACTTGCACGAAATACTTGGAGCTGCAACTTGCACGAAATACTTGGAGCTGCAACTATTTTCAAAAGAACATTCCGGTTGACCAATCAAACTGCAGTTGCAAACACTTCAAAGCTGCTTTGTTACAAAAGTTGCACGGGCAAGTTTGTGCTGCAAAAACTCACACGAGTAAATTGGGTTTGACTTAAAAATATATAACTTGGTTTCGATCGGAATCTCGTTTTTGGCTTGAAGCCTAAATAACAAACATATTCATATATACTTTGATGTTTCGCGGCGGATCCTCGAAGGACAATAACATGTACCGGTCATAGTTGCGATTTGAGTCCTTTTGTCGAAGCTGAAAAGTTTATAAGTTTATACACTTAATCCAGAAAATTTTTGTTGCGAGCCAAACAATTTAACCACTACATACGGGCCTGCGTAGTGGTGCAGCAAGAAATCCCGGCCAACCGTCATGCTGCGTGGGTGTGACCACCGTTGTTGAATGAGCACATGTGACCCTCATCTCTATTGGCTTCGGGCTCTCCATCACCAATTCAGGCCCATATTTTTCAGGAGGGCCATTCAAGGGTTTTCAACGAGTTACAATCAAGGTTGAAAATTTTTTAGGGGGGGCCAAAACTTTTCCGCGAGATGAGCCCACTAGCCCCTGCTGGCTACGGACCCGCACCAATTAATCATTCAAAAGTACTATTTAAAAATGCCAATGTACTTAGAAATATACCTCCAGCTAACAAAGTTCGGTTAGTTTTTTTACGCTTCACAAATGCCTACCTTTGAGTAAGCTCATTCCTGTTTGTCATGTCTAATGTCATGTTCTGAATTTTATAAAAATTCAACCAATCACGTGGAAACAACAATTGTGTACAACGTACACCACCTATCGGATAGCTACGGAAACTACAAGACAGTCATGCAATACCTTAAGGAACATATCAACGGCATTTTTTGCCTGTTCCAAGATTGTCGTGCCCAAATAAGTCCGCTGATTCATTGAAACGGACGTATCAATCAAAAATACAATAATCGTCATGGCTTCCGCCACAGAACTCTGCCAAAATTATCCAAAAATACGACCCAAACCGGCCGGACCTATCGCCATGCAACTTCCTATACTGACACTGCACACACGTTGACTACGCACTTATATGTGATGTGCTCAGTAGGTATTGCTTTAGTGATTGGTGGATTTTTATCCAAAAAAGTATTGGGTGTTTTGATTGGCTGACGGCAGCAGCCCACAAATAACATATGCCAATGAAATTATTTTGCAGTAAGAAACAAAACTTAGCTACAAATGCTCGGCTCGTTTAGCGTAAATGAGGGAAGCCTGGTTTACTTCGCTAAGATTTAAGTAGGGCTGCAAAGTTCTGGCAGTAAAATAACTTTGGAAAAGTGTCGACAAAATCTGAAAGAAACAGATCTTCAAGGGCTGAAGTATATTAGATGCGGTTTTTCGTTCTGAAAGGAATTTTCATTTTATGATATTTTCCCCTTGTAATTTGACTCATTTCGGGATTTACCTTGAACATCAGCAGAGTTGAAGCTTGGTAGTTATGTTTGAATTTTAATATACGCAGCCCTTAATATCGAGAGTGATTGAGTGTGAAACAAAGTCCGGTCAGCTATTATCGCCACTGAATATTTTGTTCTCGCTAAGAATATCTACCTTCATTTTTTGAGAAGTTTTGACTAGCCATCAGCCTGACAAATTATTCAAACTACTGCGTTCAGTTCACATGGGTGCCCTGCATGTTGAATGCAAGCGGTATTCTGCTCCAGTGTATGGAAGTCCGTCCTCCAACTCCTTACTGTAACATTGATTAGTACGATACCAGCGTTAGTGAAATATGGGATTTTACAAAAATGATTATATATTTATCTACTAAGGTTTATGCTGAGATTCGGAGCCGTAGCGTGGCCGGTAGGTTCACCTCGATGCAAAATGTAAAATCGATTTTGTTTTCATTACTGGAGCTTTATATTAATGCATGATAGTTTATATACGAATTTTCAGACTACCTAACTGTTTTAACAAATAATTGTTTTAGCAAAGTTCACTAAGTTTGTGATTTTATTCGGTAACAAAGCCTGCTTGCTGAGGTTGTTTTCGGCCGGGATGGCTCGAGCAAAGATTATTCTTAATGTTTATGATATGGTAAGTTCATGGAGCAATGTGCATATGTAATTCCTTTTATATATACTATTCTTAAATATAATTGCAAAATTTTGGCTTGGGTTTGAATTTTTTCGTACTGGTGGTTTATCTTCAGTGAAAGATTTAGATTCGCTACGCCGATGCCGATTATTCAGCATTGCAGCGATGGGCGGTCTCGGTCTCGACAAGTCTCGGGATTTGGCTTCTTGAGAGTCGTTGGTTCGAGGTAAAAAAGCGATAAACAGTTGCTATTATCTGAGCTAGTTTGAGTTGATGAGAAGACGCAGCAATGTTTTTCTCGTATTTTGGACTAAATGTACATATGTGAATCTCGGTCTCACTTTTTTGATCGAGACTGCCCATCCCTGTTCAGCAGATCTCCAAGTATGTTAGACTGACTTAAAAAGAAAAAACAATCATTTTATTGTATCTCCAATTTTGTATTTTAGTACTGGATCAACGAATATATGAATCCGATCGGAATTGGAATTTATCATTCAGGTCTTGAAGTCTACGGTGTAGGTAAGTTTCTTGCTTAACGTAAGGGTCGCCCAGCAGGGTGCAATCGGAGTTCCGGTTCCGGCATTTTTTGACCTTCCGGTTCCGGCATTTTTTGACCTCCCGGTTCCGGTAAATTTTTACCGGAACTAAAAATTTCGGTATTAAATTTTGGTGGGTGGAAATTAATATATTTTACTAAAAAATGACGATAAAAATTAAATAGATTTCATTCGTATACCATAGAAACCTTGACAACCTGCACTTACCTTGATTATGAAAATCAGAAATACAGCAGATAAAGTGAAATACCTCTCTCCAACTAGGGTTGTTTATTTCACCAATAATATTGCAAAAAAATAAAATGAACTTTATGATACCATGTACGTTCATTTTCCGTTTCCGGCAATTTTTTCAAATTCTGGTCCTAGCAAATTGTAGTTCCGGTTGCACCCTGACGCCCAGTAATAAATTCGTCGATGACAATGCTTTCTTACACGCTATTTTTAATCGAAATGGACAGTCATGGATTGTAAATATATTAGTGTTCTAAAGGTTCGATTTTGTTGTGAAACAGCCGAATGCAACAATGTTCGGCAATATATGTTTACATTTTTATACAATAAAAATTGCAAATTTACATCTAATACCAGTCGTAGTGGGACTACATTTATTGAGCGAAGCTCAAACACACGTAAGCAATTAAGGTAATATGCAAATTAGTTATTAGCTAACTATTTATTTGTCGGTTTTGGAGGTTTGTAAGCAATTTATTCAGATTCCTCGCGCCCAAAAACCCTTCAGTCACCCTAATAATTATTGAAATGATTTAAAAAGTCCTAATTTTGTCTTGTCAATTAAGCTAATATGCATCGCACCCGAAAACCCATTATTGCTGAAGTTAGATTGCTTGCAACCCTAATAATTAGTGAAACATTGTAAAAACGCTAATTTAGGCTTATCAATTATGCTTATATGCAAATTATCTAATAGCTAACTACTCAATTGTCGGTTTTAGACGTTTGTAAACAATTTATTCAGATTCCTCGTACCAAAAAATCTCCAGTAAACCCTAATATTGAAATAATTTTAAAAGTCCTAATTTTGTCTTGTCAATTAAGCTAATATGCAAATTAGCTATTAGCTAACTATTCAATTATCGGTTTTGGAGGTTTGTAAATGATTTATTTAAATTCCTCGCACATAACAACCCTTTAATGCTAAAATTAGATTGCTTGTAACTGTAATAATTAGTGAAATATTGTAGAAATGTCCTAATTTAGGCTTAATTAATTATGCAAATTAGCCTGTAGCTAACTAATAGCTTAAAATTTTAAAACCCCAATGCGAGGTTAACACCCCAGGATAATTGGCTTTCAAACAAAAAAAATTATCAAAATCGGTTCAATCGTTCCTGAGATTTTTTCGGACGGTCAGACGGACGGACGCACATCCAACTTTCGACACCCAAGTACAAACCATAAAACGCTTCGCGAAACTCCGAGCTTCGCTCAATAAATCAATAAACCTCGACAACTGATATCATGCACTCTGGAATAATAAATATTTTTAGTTTTGCAGGTTTCGGTCGGAAGCAGTCATATAATTTTAATCACAGTCCCTCGACTAGGATTTATATGGCAAGCGAAGTGCTTTCGAAATAATTCTGCCATTCTCACCACCAGATTAAGTTGGGGCTTGTAAGTATATGTTGGTTTTTAAACTGTCACAGCAAACACTAATTTGCACGATCCAGCTTTTTCAGAATACGCATACGGTGGTCATCCTTTTCCATTTAGTGGCGTGTTTCAAATAACACCTCGAGATGCAGAAGAATTAGGTGAAAATTTCAAGTTCAGGTTGGTGAACTGAAAAACATTTCACGCATCGTGAAAGTGGTCCTGAAATTAAATTAAAAATCTGCTTTGTGTTGACAGCTTACAGTAACGAATTGAAACTGTGTATGTAAAGCTATGGATATTGCGGATGTCCGCATCTGCAAAAATTATATAAGCGATGATCTTACATTTGCATTTGATTTTTGCGGATGTTTCCTCTGAAATTTGCATTCAAATTAGAAAATGTTAACCCTTTAGTCCCGCCGATTGATAAGAGTCGATTGCGATTAACTCTCAGCCATAAGAGCTTTACACTCGAACCCGAGGGGCCCTTACATCTTGAGGAGATTTAACACTACACATTTAAGAATTGTTAAACACTGGTACTGTTTGTATTGCTTAGTATACTGTTTATTTAGTTGGTCATAGTGTACTCTATGAGGGGAATGGATAATGTAAGATGACTAGCCCCAAATCGGTTTCTAGGATGCGGGATGTGGACCCAGTCATCATGTACATATATCACATAACTTTAATTCAAACTTAAACCTAATGTCAACTTACGTCATACCCTGGCTTGAGTCCTGCTTCTTTCTACAACCGATCCGTTTTTGATACAATATATACATTTCGTATGTCGTTGTCTTTGTGTGACAACCAGTAAGGTGCTCCGCGATAAAGTAACCGACATAAACAGAACACAGCATTTGTTCGTTGTGTGGCAGTAAAGTGTTATGCGATTAGCAATCACCAGACAGGGGACCACGCTATATAAAAATGCTTGCGAGCGAGAAACCAAAGGCAGTTTTGAAATATCAATGCATAATTTTGGTTTGATCCCTGCTGAAGGGGCAAGGCCTGGATAACCCTACTTGTGTCCAAAACTAAACAGCTAGATACATTTGTAATAAATCATTTCAGTCCGAGTATTTTTGCAATAACGGGACCAGGAATTTTTTGTTGTGTGTATAAACAATAAATATAAGATTAGTGATACAGAATTTTTATGCAACATGTCACAAAAAGAAGGCCTAAAATTAAAATGTCAAAGTTCTGATTACGATTTATTCTGCAATCGGAATCGGAACTCTATTTGCACCCTAATTTGTATTCACAAAATAATATTTTAAACATCCGCATCCGTAACATTCCTAGTTAAAAATGGACTACTTAATTTTTTGTTTTTAGGGAATCAATTGTTCTTGGATACACCGATTTTACGTCGCAAGATATTGAAGGAATAATCGAAACGTTGGGCCACGAATTCAAAGGCAACAAGTATCATTTGATGCACAAAAACTGCAATCACTTCACTTCATCGTTTGCTCAAGTAATACATATTATTTTCTGCTGATTTTAGTTAGCAAAAGATTAGTTAGGCATTCATTACAATATACGTCACGCAAGTTAGTATATACTAATTATATAAGCAGTTTGTTAAACATAAATAATTTTACGTTATCTATTGCAGCTAAAACAACGTATTTCCGGCAACTATGTATACTGACATTTTGTTTCTTTGAGCCGAAACGTCGTATTCCGTGTGGCTGTTTTTTAAATTTTCGCAAACGAAGCAGCATCACTCGAATTTTCTTTGCTCATTGACGATAAGGATTCGGTGAACCTGAAAGTATTATAACTGTACCATGTGCTTAAACCATAGAAGTTCCGTTCTGACTATTTCAGATTCTTTGCGGTTCGGATATTCCGACTTGGGTAAATCGCCTTGCAAACATCTCCGGCTGCATTCCTTTTTTGCAGCGTGCGCTGCCCAAAGAATGGCTCACGCCAGTCGTTTTGCAGCAGTCTATCGACGCCCAGAACAGCAGTCGCTCAAACGAGGACTCCGGCGGTGAGTGTGCTGCGGCTGCCGGTGTAGGTTCTAGTCATGCCGCCGGAACATCGAGAATACGAGGACCTCGAAATCCAGGACCAATTTTTGGTGCCGCAGCAGGCAGCGGAGGCATGTTCCTGCCGCCTGGATTCGAGTTGTCCACCAATGATGAAGGACATTTAGATGCCGAGACACAACAAGCATTGCTTCAATCGCTTATAATGTCTGCGTCGTTATCGGAAAGTCCTGGTCATCGTACATCCAAACTCAACGCTAGTGGACAACGCAATGCAGATTCAAATGCTGGTAATAGTTCATGTGACTACAAATCAGCGAAAAATAACGATAGCAATAGCACCACTGTAACAGGTTCAGAAAGTACAACAAGCTCGAAAGCAACAAACATGGTACTGAATTGGACAAAATTGACAGGGTTGTCGGTATTAAATAACAACAAGAATCTGGGCTGTCCTGGCGCAGATGGTGATGCCACAGGCAGCTGTTCGCGAAAATTCAAAAACGCTCAAAATCAAAATGGTTACGTTGGAGAAAGCGATGACTCAAAGTTACCAAACTTAAATCCACCTTCAGCTCCTGCTTCTGTCGAATGTGACCAAAATTCGACTGCCACACGTTCTGGTGATGACCCGTTCCAAACTGAAACCCAGGAATTTAATAAGTCATCGAACTGAAAGATTTCAAAACGAAAGTAAAGCAAATTAAGATATTTTTGAAAAATGTGATATTTCATGTTTACGTTTCATTTGCGGAAACTGTAGTATGAAATGTAAAAGATACAGTTTGTTGTTTGAAGGATCAAAGTTTTTTGAGCATCAGTAAACAGTGCAAAGAGTCGAAAATACGTTATCCATGTAGAAAGATGTTATGTTCCTAATATTCACGATACGTTTGATGGGCTTTTTGCTACAAGGTTTAAGTTCTCTTAATTTTACCTTCAGGGAAACAGGCTTTTAGTGTATTTATTCAGAAAGTTCAGACATTTGAGTGTATCTAAAAATATTGGAAAAGGTTTCATAGTTATTGATTGCTATTTGCAAGCAAGTCAACCCGTTTTGAATTTGTTGCCAGTAACGTGTTCGTATAAGCATTCGCTCAATTTGTTATATACACGCTCGCTAGAGTTTGTTAGAGTATGAGCCAGATTTCGAGTTTGTTTTTGAATCCATAACGGCTTTCGGATTGTATTTATCCTGGTTACAGGTATACTTAAAAATTTCAATCGAGACAATTACTGTTTTTAAGAAAAATCCAATATGTAACATGCCTAATCGCTCGTGTATAACATGTACACTATATACATGCAATCCGGTACACTATGACTCAAGATGCAACCGGAATTACAATTTCCCGGAACCGGAATTTGAAAAATTACCGGAAAATGAAAAATAGATACCACCGAAAAATTCATTTTATTTTTGCAATATTATTGGTTAAATTACCCTAGTTGGAGATAGGTATTCACTTTATCTGCTTTATTTTAGATTTTCGTAATCTATGGAAGCGAAATCTACCTTCGATGTATTTTCAGCGATTGTCAAGATTTATATACTATACGAATGTGAAATCTGTTTAATTTTTATCTTCATTTTTTCGCAAAATATCTTAATTTCCACCTACCAAATTTTACTACCGGAATTTTTAATTCCGGTAAACATTTACCGGAAACGGAAGATAAAAACGTGCCGGAACCGAAACCGGAATTCCGGTCGCACCTTGCTAGGTTGGGACTCAAACCGGTTTGTAATTCGAGTTTGGAGAGGTGGCTTTGTATGGATCATCCACGCTGTAATGCTTGCGCTAATGCGAAAATTTATCTAACCACCCGGTAAGGACGGGTGTACAAAACGAAGCTGTTGTAACTACCGTATTAGGAACAATTCTGTGACATTCGTAGGTGCTATGAACTGTCCAGACACTGACCGATGGGACTCGGAACAAACCGTAAAATTTAAGCATGAATTGTACACCCATAAATAATTGTATATATGTGATTGTGTTGTTGTTGTTGTCTTTGTTTTCGATGCTATAAAAACAGAATGTAAGAGGGTAAAGCTTTGAAGTAAAGTATTTAGGACTGCCGCACTTAGAACAGTCAAATATTGGTCTTTGTAAATATGCAATGGGCTGATGAACCTCGCATCAGTACGGCTAATCAGTGAATCTTATATGGTGTTGGGATATTTTAGTTCATATTTAATACAGTATTGCTGTTTTATTATCATTATAATGCGCCAGCTGTGTATATTTTTGTGCTAGTCATTAATTCCCGCAATAGACGATTATACTGAGCTCCTAAGCCAAAGTGATCGACTTTCATCCCGTCTTTTGAAAAGTCTAGCTGACACTAATTTAACATAAACATTATAGTTAACGGCAACAATATCCGGTAACCTAAACTCCAACTATTACTTTTCGTAATTGAATGCAGTACCTTTCACTTCTAAACATCGTTATTGGTCCATGTAAAATCAGTGGCGGGACGTTTTTCTGCAGGACTGCGATAGAGTATGCTTAACCCCTTCTCACATTGAGTTGCTTATAGGCAACTCAGCGCAGTGTATATACGTTAAATAATATATATCGCACCGTGTTTAACAATAGCAACACGTATACATAGTACTAAATCACCACAAGACGTGAGAGTCCCCTCGGGCTCGAGCGTCAAGCTCCTATAGCTGAGTGGTGATGGTATACGCCTACCACTCCTATCACTGGAGTTCGAATCCTAGCATAAAAGTAGGTTTCGGGGGAAATAGAAAATATTCATGTGAGAAAGGGTTAAGATTAAGACTACTTTTATTTAGGCTTAGGTGTAAGCTCATTCTTAATACACGTAGGCTTAAGAATATGCTTATATATACTACTGTTACAGTGATGTTCTCTATACATTGCCGTTATTTGTAACATGCCCTGTAAAATCAATCTGTGTCAGCGCAAGCGTGCACGTGACAATATTATTTTTGTATATTTAAAACAACTAAATGAATTAATAAAACACATGGGTGATTGTGAAGAAATCATTTTAATGATGTCGTAGCAGCGAACCAGAGCCAAGACACCAGGACAACGATGATATATACCTAAGCTAAACAATTATCGAACAAACATATGTAGCACGCAAAAGATAAGCTAATGAGCACCAACCAGGGTGTAACCGGATGGTTAAAATAACAGAAACGTATTGTGATCAAAATAACGGATGCGGAAAATGGATATTGAAGTATAAAAGTTCCAAAAATGCATTTTCCAAAATCCCAATTTCCCAGGTAAGATCCCAATTTTCCAAACGTCCGAGCGAAAAAGGCTGCGCCCAAAATAGCAATTTCCCGGGTAATATCCAATTTTCAAAAATCCCACGACTTCCCAAAATCCCGAGCGAAAAAGGCTGCGCATAAAATCCAAATTCCCGGCTAATGCGAATTTCCCAATATCTCAAAATCTCGAGCGAAAAAGCATGCTTGGCGTCAATTCGGGTATGGCGCTGAGTCCCAATTTTGTGTATAACTTCAGTGCCTGGCAGGGCACAACCGATGGTTTGCCTCAGGTTCCGGCAGTAAATCGGCCTCCGGTGCCGGTAGAATATTTGCCGGAGGTTTCGGCTTCGGTAGTAATTGCAGATATTAGCTGAAATTAACTGATTAACCATCATTCTTACTACCTAATTTCGCCTCACCTCCGGCAAGTTCCATTGACATCCGGCTCCGTTATTTTTCACCTCCTGTTGCATCCCAGTGCATGGCGCAAACGGAATTAGGTCCAATATTTATAACTTTTGGCACAATATTGAGAAAAGAATTGCAGAAATTTCGTAAAAAAATACGCGTAAAACATTTTGACTATTTTTTAGCTTCATCTCCGGCTCCGACAAGTTTCGTTAACCTCCAGTTCCACTATTTTTCACTTTTCGTTGCATCCTGGTACTGTATTTATGTTATTTGAATTTCGAACAAAATTTTCAAATTTTTGACAAGTTTCAATAAATATTGATAGTCCTTGGCGGTGTATCCAAATTCTGTTAGATACCCTTTCTCACATGAATATGTTCCATTTCAGAACAAAATTCCGTACGATTTGAACTCAATCTTACGGTTGGAAAACGTGTCAGCTACTGAAAGTTGACGAAGCAGGACGCTCTAGCCCGAGGGAATATATATCCGCGTTGATAGCTTTTCCACTACGCATACATGTAAAAATATTAAAAACTTCGCTTTATGATGAAGGATCAAACTACTAACAAGTATATAACGCTCCTTCGAGTGGAACACTTACAAATTTAATTGCTTGAAACATAACAGCATTGATCTAGCGGTTAGTGTTATGCAACAAGGTGCAACCGGGGGTGAAATAACCGGAGCCGGAGGTCAACGAAACTTGCCGGAGCCGAAGGTGAGGCGAAATTAGGTGGTTAAAAATGACGGTTAATTTGTTAATTTTAGCCAATATCTGCAATGTTGCAAAATTGTTTCGTTTTTACGATAATTTTCTTACAGTGATGCTGCAATAGTTCGAAATAAAACTGACCAAATCGGTAATTTTCTGCTGTGCCGATGCCGATACTCACGAAAAGTGCCGATTATTACCGATGCCGATTAATCGGCACATCCTTAGGTGTTATGATTTAATATAATTCCAAATTTCGTTGAACAGATCGTCCAGCGCTAGCGGTGCGGTATTTAGCCGTATGCCCTCTACTGTCATGGAAAGCTTTCATAAGCTTTTGCTTCTGAAATACATCGTACACATTCACGGACCTTCGTTTTGTTGTGTAGAGTAACGCATTTTAACCTTTTCACATTAAAGAAAGCCACTTTGCAGTTGGATAATCCGCCAGTTTAGAGAATGAACTATATAGTTACGTAATAACGATGCCGTCAGGCATTTTGTCCGATAGTTACCTAAAACTGATGCACTTGGGTATGACAATTTTAAGGGATAAACACATGTTATCTTTCATGAGAAGGACGGTGAGATCCCAATGGAGGTAAGGTCAAATTATGACTAAAACAAGTTTGTCTTCGTGTAATTTTTCCTGCGGCGGAAATGCCAAGCAAGTAAATTTTCCATTGGCAAAATTGGTTGATATGGCAAGTGTGATTATAATTATTGTTTGAAAATTTGAGCATATATAGCCGAACATTACTCGATTCGGGTGTTTACAACCTAATTCGAGCCAGAACCGTTAATTTTTTTATTGTTTGAAAATTTGAGCATATATAGCCGAAACATTACTCGTTTCGGCTTTTTACAATCTAATTCGAGCCAGAACCGTTAATTTTTATCGAATCCGAACATTTGTGTTGCCACGATGAAATATGCATGCACATTCAAAGCTTAAACACAATATACAGGAGCAGCTACGATAATTGTCATTACCTACACATTACGCACGGCAAAAAGCTGCAATTAGAAAATGGTTTATTAAGATACCTGGGTACACATCACATGGTGCATCAATTTTAGTAAACATAAAGTTTTTGCATAAAATACTAGAACCAACCTTCTCCAACTTTTTCAAGTTTAACAAAATCGTCAAGCGGCATGCTTTAGAAGGTATCTGACCGCAATTTGTATTTGATCAATAATACAATACCTACCGTTCAACAATAAATATACATTAAAACAAAACAGTATATTTCGTACTAATATATAGTTTCTGTGCGACTGAAAGTTATTGCGTATCAGTGTGCAACCGTAATTACAATTTACCGGAACCGGAATAATGAAAAAATATATATCGGAAACGGAAAGTGAAAAATGCATATATACCGCTGAAAAATTCATTTTAATTGTCTTTTTTGCATATTATTGGTGACATAACCATACTTGAAAATACGTAGGTATTTAAAATTTTCATAATCCACGGAATAGAAATCTACCTTCGATGGTTATTTTCGGCGATTGTCAAGGTTTATATACTATATTAACAAAATCTATTTAATTTTTATCCTCTTTTTTAGTAAAATATATAATATCTAAATTTCCAACGACCAAAATTTAATACCAGAATTTTTAATTCCGAAAAAATTTACCGGAACCGGAAATTCAAGCCAATTTTGTGATTTAATGAAATATATACATAACTGCTAGACAGCTTCTATCAACAGAAAATTTGGTGAACGAAAAAATACATCATGTGGGCAGGGTGCAACCGGAATTCCGGTTCCGGTTCCGGCATTTTTTCACCTCCCGGTTCCGGTTCCGGTAAATTTTTACCGGATTTAAAAATTCCGGTATTATAATTTGGCCGTTTTAAGAATCTCTTTTGAAAGCCACTTGTACTCCGAATATAAGCCATTGATGGTGGATTTCACTTCAGTCGACGACGAAAATCTAAAATACAACAAAATAAAATAAATACCTATGTTCTACTAAGGTTATTTCACAAATAATAGAGCAAAAAATAAGATGAAAATGAAATTTTTGTTGAAATGCATTTTTCACTTTCCGGTTCCGGTTCCGGTAAAATTTTCAAATTCCGGTTCCGGTAAATTGTAATTCCGGTTGCACCTTGCATGTGGGACATTAAATTGGTTATTTGCTATGAGACTCTAATTGCGGATTAAAAATTTATACGCTTACTAACCCTGAAAGTCATAGCCTAACTATAGCATAACAGGGAATGCACACTAATTTTACGATGACCCTCTTAAATAATGTAATACTTGAATGCATGTAACGAACAGATTATTCGAACCATTTAGAGTACAAACACAGAAAAAATTGTATCAATATTCTGCTCTAATATGATGGCTGAAAGTTGGCCGCTGGTAGAGTTGAGACATCGAGTTCGTTGAAATACGGATGAATCAAAATTCCTTTGGCAGTGATTCGTAACGCAGGATTGTATTTGAACATTTGCTAAACTATGGAAAACACAGCTATTGCACGAAATCGTAAACTGGCACGCTGTTTCGATTAATGCAAAGCACAGCAGTCAGACAATATTTCATACATTAGATTACCACATTACAAGGTGGGTGCGACCGATTAATACATAATTTACTGGATTTGGAACAGGATATCATATCTAAATATGGTGCAACTGTTCCATAGCTTTCATTGTCCGTTTTAGATCGGTGTGAAAAACCTAAGCTTCAAAAACATATTTCCACATTTTTCAGCCCTACAATTCTGCCATATTATTATGGAGAAAAAAATTTATGAGCAATCCATTATAACTTTGTTTTAATAGAACACATTTTCGAATTATTACTATGCTGGATAAGTGCATAATGTAGCTTTTAATGATAAACATCTGACACAAAGAATACCGCGGTAAAATCACTCACAGCGAGCAAATCTAAGCCGTGTTCGTTCAAGTTTTTCGCGTACGTAGTTAACTTATTTTCCGTCCAACGTGGAAAATTCGGTTTGTAATCAGGCAATTCGGTGACGCCTTGCCAGACCGCTTCGTTTGGCGTCCCAAGAATCCTTGAGCAAAGTTAGGCAACAATTTAACAAGCTTAACTTGTGTGTTTAACAGGGTTCCAACAGGAACTAAGTTTTACCGGAACCGGAACTGATTTTTGCGGGAGCCGGAATTTGAAATATTACACTTGGACTTTATAGAAAAAATATAACATGTGGCTTAAACGAATTTTCAGCTATTTGATCATCAAGTTTGCGAAAACACATTAGAAACAACAAATTTGAATTAACCGTATAAACACTCATTTCGAAATAATAATTTTTCATAGACAAAGTTTCCAATTAGGAATAATTTGTGAGCCGTAAAAAATTCCGGTTTCTGCATCTTTCAATGCAGGAACAGGAAAAAATTTTCGCAGCATTCCGGTGGAACTCCGGTGTTTGACTACACAGCACTTTCGATGTACCCGATTAAATATAATTTAATACGTACATACTACGTACATCCAGATTTGCAAATGGCTGCGCATGGAAAACTCAAACACAGCAGTATTTTAAAGGTATGTCGTGTATCAAATAAAACTCAAGTAGAATTGAGTACAGCCAGCACGTTCCTAAATATCAAAATAGACTAACTTGAAAATGCGAAACAGTTGATCAATTTCCGAATCTCCATGAAAAATTGGTTTCATCATGGCCATTTCGACAAATATGCAACCAACACTCCAAATGTCAACAGGCATCGAGTATCGAGGAGAACCGAGAAGCACCTCTGGAGCACGATACCATAACGTCACAACCTAAATACGTTGCGCCCACAATTTGAACATTTTTGTAGTTTCGAATTTCTTATGGCAATTTTCCAGCTCTACTGCTAGTGGATGACGCTAACAGAAATTGTTTAAATTTTTCAAGTGTACGCAAAAGACAAAGTTGTTGGAGCAAAAATGTTATAACTTAATGCGTTGTGCCTAAAATTCATTAATAGCTTGTGTGGTCCGACTTTCCAGTGATACTCGGAGATATAAGTTTGGAACCAATGTAATTACGCATGCACCAGTGTTACATACAAGAACTCAGTGAAAAACATTAACGCACCATCATGCCAGATTGTTAAAGTGCGACCAAATTATCTATACAGATTATAGGTTAACGCTTTGCCTCATATAGAACTAGAAATGGATATGAGTAACTTTTTAAAAAGTTAAGGACAGACATAATGCTTCAGTAAGCGTCATTGTGACGGATATATTGAACCCAGAAGTAGTTCACGGGCCAGTGAACTAAAGCTTTCTTCAGTGTGAATAATATTTATATACCGTCCACATTAACATTTGTCGGTTTGCCACTAAAATGCCTAACGAGTTTAACATTTTAAAATTGTCACTCTTCAATCCAGAGTGCGACTGGATATCTGGTTTCGGTTTAATATCCGGCAAAAACTGATATCCGTATCCGGTTCCGGTATCCGGTATAAACCTACCGGATACCAGATATTTACGGTGGTGGTGCCGAATAGCATAAAACAGCTTTTTACATGTGAGTCTTTAACTTCTTGCTGCGATTACATTTCAGATGCTTAAGTTTTGATAATTTTCAGCTACTTTTAATTTGTCTACGCGAGCGAGAGTTTTGCTTTAAAATAGTTCCATTTATCAGCAGTAATTATGAATTTTGTAACAGACGAAAATTTTGAGCACGCTAAAAATACAACGAAAAATAAATTATTTTAACATATACGTACAATATCCGGTATCCGGTTCCTGTTCCGGTAAAAAATTCGATATCCGTATCCGGTATCTGATAGATTAATATCCGGTCGCACCCTGGAAAGCTACCATATCTTAAATATTTGTGTTAACTTCACAAACACCTGTCACACAATGTATACTTTGCGCGCACTGTGACACGTGTTAATGTCGGGTTAACGAAAAAAACTGTGGTAAGAGAGGGTTTACGATTGGCAATATTAAAATTTGTCACTCATTAACCGAACGCTACGTGACTAATGCATTACGGAAGCTGTCCTGAGCATGTGTCCAGTAGTCTGGACGGACTCGGTTATTTGTGAGCCGTTACGGAATCAATTTATTTTTTCCGAATTGTTGGCGGTCCCAGGATTGTCATTCGGGTGAGGGAGGGCTTTTAGACTTTTTTATATTTCAGACCATGTAGTAAAATCATATTTGTTCTAAAAATTTAACTGCTCCCCAAAGCTTACTAACTTTTTCATGGCCGACCCAGTTTCTATGTATTTACTAACCTCGTGAGTATAAGCTCGAACAGGTACTCCAACAGCTCTTGCAAGACCGAAATCCGCTAGCTTAATTGTACCTTTGCCGTCAATGAGCAGGTTTTGCGGTTTCAAATCTCTACAATGCTATCATCAAATCAATAATAAAATGGGGTGTGCGAAATACAAAACATGCGTGAAATGGACATAGAAACATGAATACTAATGGATTACGTAACTGTTATACAAAGAAAATTAATCGTTTAGTATGAAGTGAATTTAGTTATTACCCGCATAATGTATTTTACTAAATTTTTCGTATCAAACTTGTCGACATGTAAGGAATGGACGGTCTCGGTTAAAAACAAACCGAGTTGAGATCAGCCATGAAAAGTCTCGGTCTCGGTCAATTTTTGGTCGTCACCGGATATTTAAAACTAGGTAAAAGTGTCCCCCCTAGAAGGGACAGATTGTGATATGTTTCGCTTGAAGCATGTAAAAGAGTTTAAACAAGGGTTAGTTAGACCATAGGTCAGTAGGTAATGCTTATAATATTAGCTCCATAACTTCTATGAAAATAGTTGTCATCTATATCTTTGACGGCTGTCTTTCAGTGTTAACACGCTTGCGGTCAGTGAAACAAGAAACATATGGGCCCAGCGGACATCACCTATTAGCTAAATTTTAGCGTTTGTTGGGTTTTACAATGTTCAGTTTATAAGTGATCTAATCTAGCATTCTTCATTGGATGAGGATATTTTTTGAGTTTTAAAATATTTATGTTTCTAAAACTTGATTAGTAAATATTTCAATATTGCAAGATAACAAATTGCGTCTATTGATTATCGAATAAGAAATGTCACGCATATATACGTGCTCGACTATTTTACCTATCTTTACCATGACATATTTAAGCTATTCATCTAGAAAATACCATTCAAACGTTGCTAAATATTTCAAAGAACATGTTCTGCCTCAATTGAGATAACTTTAAAAAGCAACTGACTGTTATACGAAAGGCATGTTGAGAGTTGTACTTTAGAACGCCTTGAAAACCCATAGTGTCAATTTATAGCTTAACAGATGAAAGTTCGTTGGGCCCATATGTTTCTTGTTTCACTGACCGCAAGCGTGTTAACACTGAAAGACTGCCGTCAAAGATATAGATGACAACTATTTTCATAGAAGTTATGGAGCTAATATTATAAGCATTACCTACTGACCTATGGTCTAACTAACCCTTGTTTAAACTCTTTTACATGCTTCAAGCGAAACATATCACAATCTGTCCCTTCTGGGGCACTTTTACCTAGTTTCTTTCTTTTACATGGGATACTGTGAGGTTTTATGCTAAGACTACTCCTAAGCGTACGCCTAAGCCTAAACAAAATATAAGTCTAAAGCGTACACTTGCTCCATTGGAATCCACCAAAAAGCAGCCTGTTCTAAGCTATAATGCATGGGAGGTTATTACAAAATATTACCGTCTTAGAAATTTCAGTAGAACAAACATCGCAAGGACACGTAATCTATTGCACGGTGTCATTAGCATCACACAATAATATCGACTAGCTATGGTAATTACATATTTGTAATACATTTTTTTCGAAAAATTACAAAAATCAAACTTTTAATACCAACTTAAACGAGACGTTTAGCTGTCCAACTTGTGTATGCTGTCGAAGCGGCTAATTAGGATATTCTGTACGCAAGTTACCTCATTCCAGCTCTGCTTTCCTGCAGAGAACATTCTGCAAAACTTTCAAAAAACGTGCATTCTCGATGCTTGAAACATATATTGTAAACACTAACGTGTTTCAATGATTTTCAAAATAAACTATTTTTAATGCTTTTTTCGTAGTTTTTTGTTCTGCTTACTGATTTTTTTGTTTTTTCAGAATATCTGCTCGTAATTATTGCATACCTATGAAAATTCATAGATTCTCAGCGAAATATTATTCTTCAGGCAATTCTTGCTTCAACAATAAAGCCATACATGTTGAATCCTCGACTTCTGATCAGGGATGGGCGGTAACGGTGAAAAACCGAGACAGATACCGAGGCCTGACTACCGAGATCGGTCATGAAAAGTCTTGGTCTCAGTCCATTTTTCAAATTTTCACAATAGATTATTTCTAATGGGTTTTTCGTAGTTTTTAAGGCTCTTCATAGTTTTTCGTTTTTTTTTCAGAATGTCTGCTCATAATAATTCCGTAATGAAAATTCGTAGATTCACAGCGAAATTTGATTTATCGGGTATCACTTCAACAATACGTTTGCTGAATCCTCGATTTCTGGTCTCGGCTCCAAATCACCGAGCTTCAAAAACCGAGACCAAGACCTGCCAAATACCGACACTTGCCGAGACCGAGACTGCCATCCCTGTTTCTGGTCTCGGATAGAAACCACCGAGATTCAAAAACTGACACATGCCAAATACCAAGACTCCAATCACTGAATCACTGACACGTGGCATTTGACCAAAATGAAACAGCGTGCCAAAATGCAGTACAGTACACTCGCAGATACTTAATTTTTAAACAAAACTGCTGTCAACAGGTTAGTACATTACAATTCGAGCTGCTACACAACTTGTTCGGACAAAGTCCGTTAAATGTTAAGAGCAATACTTAATACTACACTACTAAATATTGCTAATTTCCATCGGTTGCTTGTAGAGTGCAACCATAATCAAAATATACCGGAACCTGAAAGTAAAATTGCTAGAAAATTAACTGTAACCTGAAACCACATAGCGAAATTACTGTTAACGCCGTTCACAATATTTTTGTCATCGGTGCCACAAAATATGCTATAGCCCAAGGCTATCACGAGGTCATTTTCAAAATGACCTCGTGATAGCCTAGGGCTATAAGAGAAATCTCTTATAGCTCAGGGCTATCACGTGTCAGGCCATTCCTCGAAACTCGTGATAGCCCTGAGCTATCACAAACCTCCTCGAATTTAGCCACACACAACACATACACAAACACAATACAAACGCACACAACGCAAATTAACACACAAACCTATCAAGTTACATATTGTAAAATTTTCAAATATTCGTTTTAGCCCTGAACTAGGGCAACTTTTGTGGCACTGTTCGATTTTCATTGAAACGTTGCAAAATATTGCATCATTAGGGCACTTGGGATACGGTATTTTTCGCGGGCAACCCATGGAGCGGCATAAAAGAATCCCTCGTCGATCGAAGCGGGTTGGCTGCCGGTCGCCTAATTTCATCTCCGATTTTGCGTACACAGTTTGCGCCGAGATTAGCTTATTGTAAACTGTAAAACCACCACTTTCCGACTAGGGCTATATTTGCATAAACATAACCCGTTTGCTCGACCTTGTTTCGAATACATTAATACAATTGCAATAAAATATGAAAGCAGTGTGACCTTACAAAAGATGACCTGTGTATTTCAAAGTTCACATAACAAGATGTTAGAGACTGGTAGTCTCAGACGTATGTCTATACTTACGCGTAGACTTAGTAGGCACGGCCGTATAATTAAAATTATCCAAACAATTAAACTATTATGCGCTGTTCATAATAAATATTTTAGACACCCTTACGCCTGAAAATTTTTCTAAGTCCGTTCAAAAGCGTGAAAATTTTCCCAAGTCCACTCAGTGTTCCAAAATTTGAGGTTTGCCACAAAACTCCTCATAGCACTGAGCTAGCGTGCAGGGCAGAGGATTAAAATTCTAAAATCAAATTTATTGGTATCAAGTTTCATAACACACAAACATATGTGTGTTATGAATATAAATATATATAGAAGAGGAAATTTTGTGATAGCTCAGGGCTATCACGAGTTTCGAGGACGGGGTTGACACGTGATAGCCCTGAGCTATAAGCGATTTCTCTTATAGCCCAAGGCTATCACGAGGTCATTTTGAAAATGACTTCGTGATAGCCTTGGGCTATGGCATATTTTGTGGCACCGTTGACAAAATTAATGTGAACGGCGCATTACCAAAAACCATCTTTTAACACAATTTTATTTATTCGCCACCTGCTAGCACCACCCTTCTACTGAATTGTTCGAAAATAGATCTGTCAAAGAAGAACAACTTTGTTTCTCGCCTTACGCAACTGTTTTTGCTTACCGATGGACAATACGCCGCATGTGACAAAACTTTAACGCAGTGCAAATTTGGTAAGTGTAACTCTGAAACAACAACGGAAAAAATTGCTACTTTTAACTGCGTTTAAATATATACGCATGCACTCACCTACTTACTTTAAACATTCGCAATATGTGCGCCTTTCTAACTGATTCAGTCAACTACGTGCGCATATTGATAAAACTTTGCAGGTTTTAATTGTGCTATAACAGGATATTTACAAGTTTTGATACAAATCAGCAATACATACAATCAAACTAACGTGTATAATCATATGAACACGATAGTGTTCATATATATGATTCGCGCATCTCAAGCGCGTATTTTCAGTTTAGTTTGCATGTTGGTGCTCAAGTAATATCAGACCTGTATCGTTTAAATTTTGTACCCTGGTATCCTGGTACGTAAGGAATATTTGTGCCAAAGGATTTTGCAAACCAGTGTGGTCTTCAATAGTTACGGTCAAAAAACTCCTTACAGAAAGTGCACGAAATTTTTCATTTTGGTTCAACACTTTTTACACGTTAGCTATGTAATTTTACGATTATAACTTTCACCACTTTATAGAGCTTACGGTTGGTTTCACCCCAACAGTCGGTTTCACCCAACGGTTAGTTTTACCCCAACGGTTGGTTTTGCCCCAACGGTTGGTTTTGCCCCAACGGTTGGTTTCACCCCAACGGTTGGTTTCACCCCAACGGTTGGTTTTGCCCCAACGGTTGGTTTTGCCCCAACGGTTGGTTTTGCCCCAACGGTTGGTTTTGCCCCACCACTTTATAGAGCTTACGGTTGGTTTCACCCCAACAGTCGGTTTCACCCCAACGGTTGGTTTCACCCCAACGGTTGGTTTCACCCCAACGGTTGGTTTTGCCCCAACGGTTGGTTTTGCCGCAACGGTTGGTTTCACCCCAACAGTCGGTTTCTCCCCAACGGTTGGTTTCACCCCAACGGTTGGTTTTGCCCCAACGGTTGGTTTTGCCCCAACGGTTGGTTTTGCCCCAACGGTTGGTTTTGCCCCAACGGTTGGTTTCACCCCAACGGTTGGTTTTGCCCCAACGGTTGGTTTCAGCTCAACGGTTGGTTTCACCCCAACGGTTGGCTTCACCAAACGGAAGGTTTCACCCCAACGGATGGTTTCACCACAACAGTGGGTTCCACCCCAACGGTTGGTTTTACCCCAACGGTTGGTTTCACCCCAACGGTTGGTTTCACCCCAACGGTTGGTTTCACCCCAACGGTTGGTCTCACCCCAACAGTCGGTCTCACCCCAACAGTCGGTCTCACCCCAACAGTCGGTTTCACCCCAACGGTTGGTTTTGCCCCAACGGTTGGTTTTGCCCCAACGGTTGGTTTGGCCCCAACGGTTTTGCAAAAACGGTTGATTTTGCCCCACCACTTTATAGAGCTTACGGTTGGTTTCACCCCAACGGTTGGTTTCACCCCAACAGTCGGTTTCACCCCAACGGTTGGTTTCACCCCAACGGTTGGTTTCACCCCAACGGTTAGTTTTGCCCCAACGGTTGGTTTTGCCCCAACGGTTGGTTTTGCCCCAACGGTTGGTTTCACCGCAACGGTTGGTTTCACCCCAACAGTCGGTTTCTCCCCAACGGTTGGTTTCACCCCAACGGTTGGTTTCACTCCAACGGTTGGTTTTGCCCCAACGGTTGGTTTTGCCCCAACGGTTGGTTTTGCCCCAACGGTTGATTTTGCCCCAACGGTTGGTTTTGCCCCAACGGTTGGTTTCAGCTCAACGGTTAGTTTCACCCCAACGACGGATGGTTTCACCACAACAGTGGGTTCCACCCCAACGGTTGGTTTCACCCCAACGGTTGGTCTCACCCCAACAGTCGGTTTCACCCCAACGGTTGGTCTCACCCCAACAGTCGGTTTCACCCCAACGGTTGGTTTTGCCCCAGCGGTTGGTTTGGCCCCAACGGTTTTGCCCCAACGGTTGGTTTTGCCCCACCACTTTATAGAGCTTACGGTTGGTTTCACCCCAACGACGGATGGTTTCACCACAACAGTGGTTTCCACCCCAACGGTTGGTTTCACCCCAACGGTTGGTTTCACCCCAACAGTCGGTTTCACCCCAACGGTTGGTTTCACCCCAACGGTTGGTTTCACCCCAACGGTTAGTTTTGCCCCAACGGTTGGTTTTGCCCCAACGGTTGGTTTCACCGCAACGGTTGGTTTCACCCCAACAGTCGGTTTCTCACCAACGGTTGGTTTCACCCCAACGGTTGGTTTCACCCCAACGGTTGGTTTTGCCCCAACGGTTGGTTTTGCCCCAACGGTTGGTTTTGCCCCAACGGTTGGTTTTGCCCCACCACTTTATAGAGCTTACGGTTGGTTTCACCCCAACAGTCGGTTTCACCCCAACGGTTGGTTTCACCCCAACGGTTGGTTTTGCCCCAACGGTTGGTTTTGCCGCAACGGTTGGTTTCACCCCAACGGTTGGTTTCACCCCAACAGTCGGTTTCTCCCCAACGGTTGGTTTCACCCCAACGGTTGGTTTTGCCCCAACGGTTGGTTTTGCCCCAACGGTTGGTTTTGCCCCAACGGTTGATTTTGCCCCAACGGTTGGTTTTGCTTCAACGGTTGGTTTCAGCTCAACGGTTAGTTTCACCCCAACGACGGATGGTTTCACCACAACAGTGGGTTCCACCCCAACGGTTGGTTTTACCCCAACGGTTGGTTTCACCCCAACGGTTGGTTTCACCCCAACGGTTGGCTCTACCAACAGTCGGTTTCACCCCAACGGTTGGTCTCACTTAACAGTCGGTTTCACCCCAACGGTTGGTTTTGCCCCAACGGTTGGTTTGGCTCGATACGGTTTTGCCCCAACGGTTGGTTTTGCCCGACCACTTTATAGAGCTTACGGTTGGATACACCCCAACTGTCGGTTTCACCCCAACTGTTGGTTTCACCCCAACGGTTGGTTTTGCCCCAACGGTTGGTTTTTCCCCAACGGTTGGTTTTGCCGCAACGGTTGGTTTCACCCCAACGGTTGGTTTCACCCCAACAGTCGGTTTTCTCCAATGGTTGGTGTCACCCCAACGGTTGGTTTTGCCCCAACGGTTGGTTTTGCCCCAACGGTTGGTTTTGCCCCAACGGTTGATTTTGCCCCAACGGTTGGTTTTGCTTCAACGGTTGGTTTCAGCTCAACGGTTAGTTTCACCCCAACGACGGATGGTTTCACCACAACAGTGGGTTCCACCCCAACGGTTGGTTTTACCCCAACGGTTGGTTTCACCCCAACGGTTGGTTTCACCCCAACGGTTGGTTTCACCCCAACGGTTGGTTTCACCCCAACGGTTGGTTTCACCCCAACAGTCGGTTTCACCCCAACGGTTGGTTTCACCCCAACGGTTAGTTTTGCCCCAACGGTTGGTTTTGCCCCACCACTTTATAGAGCTTACGGTTGGTTTCACCCCAACAGTCGGTTTCACCCCAACGGTTGGTTTCACCCCAACGGTTGGTTTTGCCCCAACGGTTGGTTTTGCCCCAACGGTTGGTTTTGCCGCAACGGTTGGTTTCACCCCAACGGTTGGTTTCACCCCAACGGTTGGTTTCTCCCCAACAGTCGGTTTCTCCCCAACGGTTGGTGTCACCCCAACGGTTGGTTTTGCCCCAACGGTTGGTTTTGCCCCAACGGTTGGTTTTGCCCCAACGGTTGGTTTCACCCCAACGGTTGGTTTTGCCCCAACGGTTGGTTTCAGCTCAACGGTTGGTTTCACCCCAACGGTTGGCTTCACCAAACGGATGGTTTCACCCCAACGGTTGGTTTGACATCAGCAGTGGGTTCCTCCCAAACGGTTGGTTTCACCCCAACGGTTGGTTTCACCCCAACTCTTTTTTCTTACCGTCGCTTCTTCATCTTCTCTTACTCCACCTTAATGGCGGTTAGCTTTCACCCCAACGGTTGGTTTCGCCCCAACAGTCGGTTTCACCAAAACGGCCTTCTTGGTTTCACCACAACCGGTTTGTTTCATCCCCTAACGGCTAGTTTTGCCCGATCGGTCGGTTTTGGCCGAACGGTTGGTTTTGCCGCAGTGGCTGGCTTCGCCCTTACGGTTGGTTTTGCCCCACGACTTTATAGGGCTTACGGTTGGTTCCACCCGAACAGCCGGTTTTACTTCAACGGTTGGTCTCACCCCTAACGGTTGGTTTTGCCCCAACGGTTGGTTTTGCCCCAACGGTTGGTTTCACCCCAACGGTTGGTTTTGCCCCAACGGTTGGTTTCAGCTCAACGGCTGGTTTCACCCCAACGGTTGGCTTCACCAAACGGATGGTTTCACCCCAACGGATGGTTTCACCACAACAGTGGGTTCCACCCCAACGGTTGGTTTCACCCCAACGGTTGGTTTCACCCCAACGGTTGGTTTCACCCCAACAGTCGGTTTCACCCCAACGGTTGGTTTCACCCCAACGGTTGGTTTCACCCCAACGGTTAGTTTTGCCCCAACGGTTGGTTTTGCCCCAACGGTTGGTTTCACGGCAATGGTTGGTTTCACCCCAACAGTCGGTTTCTCCCCAACGGTTGGTTTCACCCCAACGGTTGGTTTCCCGCCAACGGTTTGTTTCGCCCCAACGGTTGGTTTTGCCCCAACGGTTTGTGGGCTTTGCCCGACCACTTTATAGGGCTTACGGTCGGTTCAGTCTAACAGTCGGTTTCACCCCAACCGGTTGGTTTCACCCCAACGGTTGGTTTTGCCCCAACGGTTGGTTTTGCCGCAACGGTTGGTTTAACGGTTGGTTTCACCCCAACAGTCGGTTTCTCCCCGTAATGGTTGGTTTCACCCCAACGGTTGGTTTTGCCCTAACGGTTGGTTTTGCCCCAACGGTTGGTTTTGCCCTAACGGTTGGTTTTACCCCAACGGTTGGTTTTGCTCTTGAACGGTTGGTTTCACCCCAACGGTTGGTTTTGCCCCAACGGTTGGTTTCAGCTCAACGGTTGGTTTCAACGGTTGGGTTATGAAACGGTTGGTTTCACTCTTGAACGGTTGGGTTTCACCCCAACGGTTAGTTTTGCCCCAACGGTTGGTTCTCCCGGCCGAACGGTTGGTTTCACCAACGGTTGGTTTCACCCCAACAGTCGGTTTCTCCCCAACGGTTGGTTTCACCCTAACGGTTGGTTCAACCAACGGTTGGATTCACCCCAACGGTTGGTTTGGCGACAACGGTTGGTTTTGCCCCAACGGTTGGTTTAACGGTTGGTTTTGCCGGAACTGGTTGGTTTCACCCCAACAGTCGGTTTCTTGAACGTCGGTTTTGCCCCAACGGTTGGTTTTGAACGGTCCGTTTTGCCCAAGCACTTGTTTTTCCCCAACGGTTGGTTTCACCCCAACGGTTGGTTTTGCCCCAACGGTTGGTTTTGCCCCAACGGTTGGTTTTGCCCCAACGGTTGGTTTTGCCCCAACGGTTGGTTTTGCCCCAACGGTTGGTTTCACCCCAACGGTTGGTTTTGCCCCAACGGTTGGTTTCAGCTCAACGGTTGGTTTCACCCCAACGGTTGGCTTCACGAGAACGGACGGTTTCAACTGAACGGAATGGTTTTGCCCGAACGGTTGAGGTTCCGCGGCAACGGTTGGTTTTGCGGCAACGGTTGGTTTCACCCCAACAGTCGGTTTGACGGTCGGTTTCACCCCAACGGTTGGATTCACCCCAACGGTTGGTTTTGCCCCAACGGTTGGTTTTGCCCCAACGGTTGGTTTTGCCCCAACGGTTGGTTTCACCCCAACGGTTGGTTTTCACCCCCAACGGTTGGTTTTGCTCCTGAACGGTTGGGTTTCGCCCCGTAATGGTTGGTTTTGCCCCAACGGTTGGTTTTGCCCCAACGGTTGGTTTTGCCCCAACGGTTGGTTTTGCCCCAACGGTTGGTTTTGCCCCAACGGTTGGTTTCACCCCAACGGTTGGTTTTGCCCAAACGGTTGGTTTCAGCTCAACGGTTGGTTTCACCCCAACGGTTGGCTTCACACCAACGGAAGGTTTCACCCCAACGGATGGTTTCACCACAACAGTGGGTTCCACCTCAACGGTTGGTTTTACCCCAACGGTTGGTTTCACCCCAACGGTTGGTTTCACCCCAACGGTTGGTCTCACCCCAACAGTCGGTTTCACCCCAACGGTTGGTCTCACCCCAACAGTCGGTTTCATCTTGAACGGTTGGTTTTGCCCAAGGGTTGGTTTTGCCCCAACGGTTGGTTTGGCCCCAAGGAGTTTCGCCCCAACGGTTGGTTTTGCCCCACCACTTTATAGAGCTTACGGTTGGTTTCATCCCAACGGTTGGTAGCAATACGAATCTTAAC
>JASANG010001646.1:0-51642 GCA_030248215.1 Enoplolaimus lenunculus | reverse complement strand
TCTTTGTATACATGTTTATATACATATCTACATACATATTTATATATAAATATATACACTGCAAACAATGGTGAGTCAAATTGACTCTCTTCGAAATAGGCTTTTCCGGACTACATAAACAGAGTCAAAATTCAACTTCGCCCGAGTCAAATTCAACGAACTGAGTCGGTCGGTGAACTTGACTCGGTCAGGGTCGAATTTGACTCCAGTTTGTGTAGTCCAAAAAAGCCTATTTCAGAAAAAGTCAATTTGACTCACCATTTTTTGTAGTGTATAATTAAACATTCCGAGTTTAATTTGAGGTTCGCAAAAAAAACTATCGCAAGGATTTTTAGAAATTAATTTACGGCGTTCAATGATTATTTTTCTAGGTCCAATGGTACCAAGTGTGACGCCAATGTCAAAAAGTCCTTCACGATCGTTGACCAGGGCCACCAAAGCGTTGTGCTGTCCGCAATGTCCACTATTTAGACGCATTACACGATCTCGTGATTCGGATCGCTTATTAATAGTGACAGGTAAGCAGTGGCGGGTCTAGAAAGTTTCGAAACTGGGGGCGGCGAGCAATGGCGGATCCGCGGGGGGCCACCCCGGACGTGCCCCCCAATAGCATCTCGACAACAATTATATAGTGTCAATTGCTGTTCTACACTGTTTATTTCTCTGTTTCATACACAATAGTATAAGCCTGCTTTAAAGTTTCTTGGCCCTGGAGTCATTTATGCGCTACAATTAGGGATAATAGACATTTCTGGACTCTAACAAGGGTTTAAGCACCCTACCCACTTACGGATTCTTATTAGGGATACGGATTCCTATTAATTGGGACTCAAAATGGGGACCCCCTCTTATTTGGGTCACTACAGCATGGGTCAAAAATAAGTTTATTACCTGTGAAATTTTGGCCCCCCCATTTGGAGATCCTGGGTCCGCCACTGGGGGCGAGAAACCAAAACCCATTTTAGTGCTCATTCTCAACACTGGTTTTCAGTTACTGCTGGGGTGCCAAACCCCTTTTGCAATCACCAGTGCAGGTAATGCAACGTTTGGCATTAAAATTTTAAAAATTTTCAAATTCTTTTAAATAAAAATTATTTTTCCGTTCCCAACTGCACTGGCGAATCCAATGGAAGGGGGTGTACGCAACCAATAGAATGGACGACAATTATTGGAACGACTGCAGTTTTGAGGTTGCTTGCATGAACGTTAATCTGTTTTAGAATCGCCAGTGGATAATTACTGCAATCATGATCATGTGGAGTCGGCAGTTGCAAACAGTACGGTATTTATCAAAGACATCGTCTGTTATCTTTCACTCCTCGAAGGGGGCACCCCAGATGATAAATTGGAGTTTATGTTTCGTATGTACGATACTGATAACAATGGATACCTCGACAAATCGGTAAGAGTTTACGATATGGGTTTAGGGGGGTGTAGGCAGAATTTCAGTTCGATATGGTATAATCGCTGGTATAAAAAGTCTTTTTGACCCCTAAAATCAAAATGGTGTCTTAGGGTGGCGCTATGCTTTACGTGTGGCGTCGACCGCCGCCGTCAGTCACCGTGCGGTATCGTACGTGGGTTACGGACGGCGCCGGATGTCATCAAAAGTATAGCGGAATCCTTACTGGATGGCGATGATTTCAGGTGTGGATATATCATTACTGTCGATCTAAGTACAGTTGATCCTAAGTCTGAGTCTGAGCCTAAGCCTGTTTACGAAAGTATAAAAAAGCCAAAGGCATTTTAAATATTGGGGTGTGTGATTTTAAAAAAGTCATACATATATGTTAACAGCAATTATGGTTCGTTCACAATAATTTTGTCAACGGTGCCTCAAAATCTCTCACAGATCAGGGCTATCACGAAGTTGTTTTAAAAACGAGAAACTTTTCTTATAGTCCATCGCTATCAGGTGTCACCGCGTTCCTCGAAACTTGCAATAGTCCTTGGATATCACAAAATTTACATCGAAGTTTTTAGTATTATAATTTAATTTACCAATGTATGCAATGTTGTTTCAGGAAATCGAGTGTATAATCACTCATATGATGTCAGTTGCCGAATATCTTGGCTGGGATACATCCGAACTGCGTCCGGTAAGACTAATTGGTATACCACATTTACACGTTGTAGCAACGGATCCATCAAAACTGTTATTCGAATATTTCAATTTTAAGTCAAGTATTTCACGCAAGTGAACAAAATTTATCTTTCACTCCAGATGATTTTAGCGTTCACGATCACACTGTAAATTTCAGTGAGTTGATTTTAACTCAGAACGAGCTGAAGCACTCAGTCTGAGTATTGGACTGTCAGAACTCAGAATTTTGAATTGATTCAATCGATTATGAGTTAATTAACCAACTCACCCAGTGTCAACTCAACTCGGAGCGATTTAGTGTTTACTGATAGTGATTCAGAAATAACCAACTCCCTTGGTGAATTGATTAATCATATCATTGCAATTTATAGTGCAGCTTTAACAAAACAAACGCACTCGAGAATATTGTTTCAAGCATCTCATAATAACTTTGGCCCGTGTTACTTTTAGGGGCGTCCAAGTTTCTGGTGGGTCTGTAAAAGAGTAGGTTTAGATTCTAGATTACATTTTTTGCTTAGGTTTAGTCTCATGCTTAGGAGCACACTTTTGCAACGCTTAGGCTTAGGCATAGGCTTAGGAATACGCCTTAATCTACTGTTACGCCTTTAAAAGTAACATTGGCCGTAACTTCTCTGGTGCGACGAACAATGGCATTCCGGCCGTCTAAAGGCCTTTGCAAGCAGTCTAATGAAACGAGCTAAACTTATTAGTAGTTTTAAAGATTTTTGCCCCTGATGACATCGATTAAGCCCCCCTAACCAGAGGAAGTTTAGGTGATCCGTATATATAGTACTTGGACACGGGATAATCTTAATGAATATACCTTTGCTCAGGATATTTTGTTAACATTTTGTTTAATATTTAGATTTTACAAGAAATGATGGAAGAAATGGACTACGATAGCGATGGTTTGGTGTCCTTAGAAGAATGGAAACAAGGTGGCATGACAACGATTCCGCTGCTCGTACTGCTTGGATTCGATACAGTAAGGCATTTTTAAAAAATACTATTCCGAAATGTTGTCAAATTTTTAAATTTTAATATTTCGCAGTGTCTTTCATTAGAATTGTCAGCCTAAGTAGGAACCGGGAATTCCAACTGCTTTTATCGTCGACTATATGTGTCGTCCGTATGCAGCCGGCAAGCATACAACACAATGGGCATTGCATTTATTGCATATGCACTAGGACAAGCACGTCTCACATTCTTACAAGTATAGCAGGAATAGTCTGAGTTTAGCTTATAGAACTACAGTGGCGTAGTGAAAACGAAATTTTCGTTAAATGCTGCCTCCACAAAATAATCCACACGTTTTAAGCCTTCTTTAATAGTCTATTAATAGTGGCGGATACAGAGTAGATCAAAGGCTGGAATCATTTTTCTTCATTCCCAATTTTACCAAAAAACTAATTTAAATGAGTCAAATGATAAAAATGCGTTCAGCTTTCCGCTCGCTTCGTTTGTGCAATTTTATTCATTGTTCGTCAAGAAATTATTTTGCTGGTTCGCCATTGAGACACTCTTTTCAAAATACTGGATCCGCCAATGTTTAATATTTTGATTTATTTTCTTTTAATTCGAATAATAATGTAAACAACAATAATTATAATAATAATAATAATAACAATAATAATAAAAACAACAACAACAATAATAATAACAATAATTAATTATAATAATAATTATAACAATAATAATAAAAACAACAACAATAATAATAATAGCAATAATTAATTATAATAATAATTATAACAATAATAATAATAACAATAATTAATTATAATAATAATTATAACAATAATAATAAAAACAACAACAATAATAATAATAGCAATAATTAATTATAATAATAATTATAACAATAATAATAATAACAATAATTAATTATAATAATAATTATAACAATAATAATAAAAACAATAATAATAATAATAATAATAATAATAATGATTTGGACTGTTTAGAACTTGAAAGAAGACGGCGCTCACTGTTGGAAGCTAAAACATCTGAAGCGAACAACTTATTGTAATGTTTGTTTGACAATGTTACACGGAAAGCAGAGCTTATGTTGTACATGTAAGCATCGTTCATTCGTAGTTTATGTTTGCCATTTATCTCTGTCTCTCAATCAATCGATCTAAGTATCCATTACAACTGGTTGTCTAAGTAAGCCTAAACCTAAACCTTCGTCTATGCGTTAAGCCTGATTATGAAAATAAAGCTAAGACTAAGCCGCAGCCTGAAGCCTGCTGGTCTCTGAGCTCTTCAGTCTTCCTGTGTCTGGCCCATGTAAAGATCAGGGGCGGAACGTTTTTTCTGTGGGACTGTAGTAGGGTAAGCTTAAGCTTTGGACTAATTTTTTTGCTTGACTTAGGCTTAGGGGTAGGCTAGGCTTAAGGGTAGGCTTAGGTTTTTTCTTAGGCTTAGGCTAACGCTTAGGCCTAGGCTTAGGCTTAGGCTTAGAAATATGCTTATAATAATGTTCCGCCCCTGTTCTTCACATTGACCCTGTCTGTCAATGGGCAGATCCTTATATTGGCTGATAGCCAATCTCAACTGTTAAATATTTATACTAATTAGTTTTTGCGAGATTTCATTTTTTCAAATTTTAAGTAAATTTTGAGAAAACATGAGTTTAGGACCCATATTATCAAATGTGTATAGCAACTATTATCAGTGATACGTTTTGTAAACTGGATGTCTATTGCAGTAGCTGAACTCAAAGTTAGCACAGAAATAAGAGTAAATCTAATTTGAAAAATGCCTCAAATTTTGAGTCTCAGCATCCGCTGGTTCGAAAGTTATAAGACTTATCACTAACTGGTGTTCAGCCAGGTGCTACACACATTGAGTAATACGGGTCTAGTTTTACGCTTGCAGTGCATAAAATGTGTGCTCTTAAGCGTTGCGCTATACTTTTTTTTGACGTACGGCGGCGTTGGGCACCATCCGTCTCCCGCACGGTGACCAACGTCGCCGTCACGACGTCGTCCGTCACTGGACGTCAAGTATAGCGCAACCCAAACGCGTTAATTGCCATTTTTATATTAATTTCAGTCTGTAAATACATCGCACACGAACGATGCGTTTCAAAAGCGACCAACAATTGTATTGAAACTTATTCAAAATCGAAACAAGTTGACCAAGTAAGGATTGCGCTATACTCTTTTTTTCAATCATTTTAAATGTCATACGGCGGCGTCCGTCGCCGTCAGCCGACGTCCGTCGCCGTCAGCCGACGTCCGTCGCCGTCAGCCGACGTCCGTCGCCGTCAGCCGACGTCCGTCGCCGTCAGCCGACGTCCGTCGCCGTCAGCCGACGTCCGTCGCCGTCAGCCGACGTCCGTCGCCGTCAGCTGACGCCCGTCACCGTGCGGTATTGTCCGCGAATTGCTCACGTGTGATTCCGCACCGGACAGCGAAACACGGTTCCGCGTGACAAGTATAGCCGTACCCTAATACGCCGCCTATTATTTTCAACTTGTAAAGTTTGAATGGTGATGACCACATGTGCCGCACAAAATAAACGATTGCATTGGTTTCAAAGACGCCGGGTTTGGCTATTCCTTCACCAGCCATCGCTTACCCGCAACCATAATTCGAATGAGGAAAAATGTTTCCGTATTTGAATTTCTCGAGACTTCGCTAAATTTGAATTTTTGAAAAATTATATTTTTGACAACTTAACGGTCGAACTGTCTGGCCCAGCGTTCGTTTAATGATATAAATAACTTGGCGAAATTGGTAAGTCAAATTTCGGTCGCTGGGGCAGCACAGAACTTCAAAAACTCGAGTTTTGTAAGCTGAAATTTAAGCTTTTAATGATGAAAGGAACTCATGACAACCTCAAATATGTAAAAAAAACTTTCCTTCCGACGATTTTGTAGCAAACCACAGACTAACAGGGGTTACGGACCAAACCCAGGAAAATATTGTAGCCGAATTCCGAAGCGTGAACTCTGAATTACGTCTTTCAGAAATCAAAACTTTCAATTGAATGAACTCAATCTATTAATCAACTCACCCGAAATTAAATCAACTCAGAGCGAGTTGATGTTAATACGTGTTAACTCAGAAATAACCAGAAATAACTAATTCGCTACCTGTGTTGATTAATCAACTCAACGGAATTTACAGCGCACATGTTCAGAAGTAATAATTGTAAATAATCGTTTTTGATTGGCTTATGCGATTTTTAGACAATGGATCATCATTGGGTGGATGGAAATTGTGTTGGAAAATGTCGAAAATGCAAAAAAGCAATCAAAAACAAACTTGTTCACGGGTTTCTTGAGGGCCAACATTGCCGTTGGTGCCAAGTTTCAGTAAGTCGTCAACTTTATGAAACTTGTGTGAATTGTTAGATTTGCAACCTTAGAGTGGGGATTGATCCATAGGTCAGGCCAACAAATACGGGGCCCGAAGATGAATTGCTGTTAGTTTTGATACTTTTTACTCGAATGTAAGTTGAAAATTGATTCGGCAGAGAGACCAGATATACGTTTTACCGCGCATCGGCGTTTTCTGATCCTGCCGCATGTTTATTAAGCTTCAAAGTCGCACAAGAAGATAAAATAGCTTAAAAGTATGCAAATGAACATAGAAATCGCTGAATTGCAATTATTTCCATTATACCGCTAAGTGTATATGAACCACGGCTGTTTTCGTCAGCTCCCACGTTGCGGCTATAAAGAATCCTTCGAGGGCCAAGGCAGAGCGCGTTGGGCTGACGGCAGGCCGTGCCCACTTACATCTCTGCCTAAGCTTCGGAACGGCCCAAGGATAGTTTTGAAGGTACAAAATTGGTTAAGTATTGTGATTGTTACCTAATTTTAGCTTCATCGAAAATGCGTTCCATTATGGCAACCTGACTGTAATCTTGGTCCACTCGCATATCATCTGGTGCCTCCTGTTTGTCTTCAGCCAATCGTTTTAGTAAGATTTAACATTTCTATTTGTTCAAATTTAATTGCGTTATACAGTACCGGTTACTGTAAGATGCATCTTCGCATAAGCGATTCAGTGCGCAGTACACTGAAACAAAGAAAGTTTCAGTGTCCATCACACTACCCTCTCAAAAGTCACCTGGTGTATCAGAGCTGAACGCTACCCGCGGGTACACGCGGGACGGGTAAGAAAAATTTGTCTCGGGTATACCCGCGGGTGAACAATTTTAAAATGCGAGAAAAAATTTGTTAATCTTTACTCACTTAAAATTTTCATAAGAAACTTGTAACCAGATAACGTAAAAAACTTGAATTTTTAAACTGTTTTCACCGTATAAGTAAAAATAAGTATCGAGTAACAGCAATGCACTGTAAAATTACACAATTGTATTGAACGCAGAATAAAATATAAAGACGGGTAACGGATAAATAATACAATGGTTAGCAACATTTCAGTATACTTCAAACATTAATATTAAAGTATACTTTGTTGCCCCAGAATTAACCAGCCAATCAAATAAATTGAATTTTTAAATATTTCACTATCCCAATACTAGTGTTAGTTTGATTGAAAGCAAAAAAACTTGCCTTCCCTAGGCTTAACATTAATTATTCTAAACCTAAGCGTAAGCTTAATCCTCAACCTAAACCAGTTTTACCAGTAGGAAGGAGACGTTTTTGTGGGATGAAGTAAATAAGTGCTATTTTTGTTGCAGCAACGGCAGAAAAGTTCCGGCCGCAAGGAATCCTGTGTGAGTACGGCGACTAACGCAACCGGGATATCACAAGCAACATCGTTTCAAGTCAACCCGCTTCCACAAACCCGGCCTTTGATCGTGTTTGTTAATCCAAAATCAGGTGGCCGTCAAGGCGAAAGGTAAACATCGGTCCCGCATTGTCACGGAGAACCGCATCTACGGCCCGCATAACCTGTCCCAGGGGAGCCGACCACGTGAGGGTCCCTGGCAAAACCAATTCAGTATGCGATTTCAATCAATTTTGCGCAATCCGTGCTATTCAGGTTACGCATTTTGGTATACTCGGTTTTTCGGGTTCTCGCCAGCTTCGTTTGCGAGTTTTCTTCCGCAATCATATCGCCTCTCCCCGCGTATATGCCCCTATTTTCGAATATACCGAAGTGGTCCCTATTCTCGAAAGAGGGATTTTATCTCGTATCCAGTGGAATGAACGCCCAATTGCTTCAGCCGCAACCCTGGGTACGAGATTGTTAGCAGTGGAATTCGTTTGGAACGGTGTAGATTGGCCAATGGCTGAATATTAAGACGTTTCAGTGCGAAAAAATTGTCAAATACTAAAATAACTCGAAACTTATAGTTTGAGCAGACAAAATTTGCCAGTAAACATTGCAAAACAAATTGCTTTCATAAGTCATTTTTACCCGTCAAAACGGTTGTAGTATATTCATAACACAAAACTATTTTCTTAGATACAAATTATTTGCATACATTCGTTTATAAATACAACTCGAAGTTAAAAGTTAGCTGAAACTTTGCCCAAATTACGTATGCTAGGCGTTCTAACTTTAAATTATACTAGTCAGCCGGCTTTGCGCAATGCTCGAAATTTAGCAAACGCACAACAATCTGCATGCGCATTTTCTTTTTAGAGATCAATCACATTTTGTTGTAAGAAAATATTGTAAACAAAGTAATGTTGGAAGTTTGCCCAAAACTATTCTTAGTTGAAATAATTTTTTGGACAATTCTAGGCTGTACCGCAAGATGCAATACCTTCTCAACCCGAGACAAGTTTTCAACTTAGAAAATCAGACACCTAAACATGGGTAAACCTAAGGGCCTGTATTCTCAAATGTGTGTAGCACCTGTCACCAGTTGATGATAGCTCTCGTACCTCTCGAACCAACAAATTTATAAACCAGCTGCAGGAGTATGTCAGACTTAAAAACTTATCGCTAACTGGTGATAGGTCCTATACACAGTTGAGAACATGGACCGAACATTGTACTGGAAACTCTTTATGTACGCAATATTTCAGATACCTGCTTGCTATAAGTATAATATTGGTATTAGTCGAGTTATATTTTGAGTTAATTGAATGGCCAAATTTTGTTCAACATCATTGTAAAATAATTCCACGTTTACGAAAGATGTCATTTCTCTAACCAGAAATATTTTTGGTTCCCTAAACTGCGTTTTTCATGTCTTGCCAGATATTTCGGGTTGATATATTCTGTCTTGTGTACACCGCTTGGCTTAAGCTTGATGCTTTGATGTATATTGAGAAATATTCTTACTTCCTCTACGTTACTGTGTGGGTTCATTTTGAGTTCCAAACCTAATTTTAGGCTAACGATGTTTCTGGATGTTCCAAGCATCAACATTCTTGTTTGCGGTGGCGATGGAACAGTTGGATGGCTGCTTGATTGCATTGGTACAGTTTCTGGTGGTATTTCATATGCAGCTCGTAGCCAGGATGGGTTTGACGTCAACCCCCTACACTATAAATTCCAATGAGTTAATTAAACAACTCAGACGGAACGTTAGTTATTTCTGAGTTAATAACAGTAAACTTAAACCCACTCTGTGTTGAGTTGATTCTCACTGTGAGTATTCATTAAATCACAATGAGTTGAATCAACTCAGAATTACAAGTTCTGATAATCCTAACTCGGACTGAGTGATTCAACACATTCTGAGTAAAAATCAGCTCACTGAAATTTACAGTGTAAATGTGATCCTTGCAGGTTGTTCTACTGCATGTATAAGTGCCTTTTTCTAGTTTTTCTAGATATTTCGGGGGATATATCCGTGCTTGGGTGCGCCCCTAGACTTAAATTTGGTATTTTATTGTATTTGTTTATTCCGTTTATGCAGGTATTATTTAGTTGTTTTTTTCAGATCGTACGCCTTTTTGCGTCAAACCTGCAGTTGCAATTTTGCCACTCGGAACCGGAAATGATTTGGCCCGATGCCTGCGGTGGGGAGGGGGTAAGCCAGCGGTCAGTTCCGGAACCAAATTTGGGTCCGTTTTGTTGTTCCACCCATAGTCGGCGTTTGCTCAAGAATAATAGAATTTCAATAATTTCACAAATATTTGAACACTGTCCTGACATCCGTTGCATTTTGCGCTTAAAATTGAATTTTTGGAAAGTTTGTCTTTTATGGGCCCAGGTCCAACCTGATCACTCGAAACAAATTCTGTCAAAAAGTCTGACAAATTGTGTACAATACAACACAGCTTTTGGAGCTGAATCGAATGGCGTTAAATTTTCTGCAATCAGACGTCTGGTTGACGGATTACTGTCAAATATCTGATTCGCCTTAGTCTCAATCCGTGCGCCTTGGCCAGTCTTCTAAATGCTTTGAACTCCGACCATTTTTGGGCAAACACCGGATTTAGAGATATTAGAAACGACCCTAAAAGTTAACTGAATAGAGTTTAACTCGCAAGAAATGATATATTTATATATGTAGCACAGTTATATAAGTAGCAGATCCAGGGGCATTATGAGTATATAATATATTTATTCTTTCACCAGCCCTGCCGCGCTGAAAATACTGCAAAGCAAATGAATGTTGTCGAAAAAAACGTAATCTGCTTACTGAATTTTAACCAAAATAGCCGGCGGTTTATTTAGGATACAACGGCGAAAGTCTGGTCAAAATACTGAAACGAATCGAGTCAGCAGCGCCAGCAAAACTTGACCGTTGGTCAATTATGCTGTCACCGGTCAGTCCAGACGAAATTAAACCCAAAGGTTCGATTACAGTTGCCGGCGGTGGCATTATTGAAAAAGGCGATCAGATGCCGTATGATATCATCAATAATTATTTTTCAATTGGTGTCGTAAGTTTTGTTTATGTTTTGAAGTTATAACAGCCCCGAAAGCAGCCTTGAGTTTATCCATACCCAACATTTTTCGCCTTGTTTCGGTTTTTGACAAATATAGAACACGGCCGTAACAGTACTATAAGCATATTCTTAAGCCTAAGCCTAAGTGTAAGAATGTGTTTATATGTAAGCCTAAACCTAAGCAAAACATTGTTGTAAACTGTCAGCTTACACTATTGCAGTCCCACGGAAAAACGTTCCGTCCCTGATCTTCACATAGGTCCAGTTCTTCAAACTCTTCGCAAATATTCCACACAACTGCTCGGCCCATGTTACTTTAAGGGGCGTTCAGGTTTCTGGTCGCTCTATAAAAGAGTTGGTTTAGACTTTAGATTACATTATTTGCATAGGCTTAGGTTTAGGCGTAGGCTTACGAACACATTTTTGCAACGCTTATGCTTAGACTTAGGTTTAGCAATACGCTTAATCTACTGTTCCGCCCTTAAAGTAACATTTAACCAACTCCCAATGCGGTTATTTGATTGATTTTAAATTATTAATCAACAACGCGTGAGCGAATCGAGCGAGAAGCCAAACGCAATTTTATTTATCACAACAGGGCCACGTCATACCATTTACTGTAATATTCGGTGTGTTTTGAGGAATGGAAAACATTGGCTTAACAACTGACGTATGGATTAAACCTTAAGTGATTTAGGGACCAGGATTTGAAGGGCTGTTGTTATAAGGATTAAGCAGTAAACATTAATTAATTTTAGGATGCATCGATTGCTCATCGTTTTCATATTATGCGTGAAAAGCATCCAGAGAAATTTAACAGCAGGTATCTGCAGTATTTATGTTGTACTAAAAACGATGTTTAAATGTTGACCCGTGTAAAAATCAGGGACGCAATGGCGGATCCATGGGGGGCCATCCCGGCCGTGGCCCCCTCCAACAGCATCTCGACAAAAATTATATAGCAATTTTGTGACAATAGTCAGTGGTTTGTGTGTGGGTCAAAAGTAAGTTTATTACCTGTGAAATTTTGGGGCCTCCCCATTTTGAGATCCTGGATCCGCCACTGCAGGGACGGTGCGTTTTTCTGTCATTTCTATGAATCGGGTAATAGAGTAAGCTTAAGCTTTAGACAAGTTTTTGGTTAGGCTTACGCTTAGAGATCATTGTTACGCTTTGGCTTAGGTTTAGGGTCCCATGCTACTTTAAGAGGCGTCCAGGTTTTTGGTGGGTCTGTAAGGAGTCGGTTTAGATTCTAGATTACATTTTTTGCTTAGGCTTAGGCTTAGACTTAGGAACACATTTTGTGCAACGCTTAGGCTTAGGCTTTGGTTTAGGAATACGCTTAATCTACTGTTCCGCCCGTAAAACTAACATTGCCCGCGGTTTAGGAATATACTTATACTACTGTTCCGCCCCTGTTCTATATATTGGGCAAATATTTTAAATTGTTTCGCCACAAATATGTAGCCACTGTAGCCTGGCAATTCTGGTTGGTAGGACTTGAGGGTCACACCACCTTCCTAGGAAACGATTACACCCCATTTGTCGATAATTTTTCAACAAAGGAATTTTATGTTAGCAAAATTTTGCTTACTCTCTCTGGGAATCTGAATTTACAACTGACCATAATTCCTGGTTGCGTAGCTGATCCATTAGTTGCTGGATGCTGAGCAGATATCCTGTGTTTCGCATCCGCAGTAATATTTTCATGAAGGTATCCATATGAGACAAACGTATTCATATACGTAACTTGTAGTACCACAATTAAGGTATATAGAACCATTGTAGCGAATCGTTGGCATGGTTGCGGTAGTTCAGTGGGTAGACAACGGACTGGTTATCCGTAAGTCGTGCGTTCGAGCCCACTGCATCCGCAGCAAAATTTTCGTGAAGCGCTCTATATGGTACTGCATAACTTAGAATTCACACATAATTAACGACTTATTAAACGAATAGACAGTTGTCTTTACACCGTAAATTCCAATGAATTGATTAATCAGCTCAGCTGGAGAGTTGATTATTTGTGAGTCAATAAAAGTAATCATTAACTCGCACTCTGAGTTGAGTTGATTCTCACTCTGAGTTGAGTTGATTCTCACTGTGAGTTGAGTTGATTCTCACTCTGAGTTGAGTTGATTCTCACTCTGAGTTGAGTTGATCCTCACTCTGAGTTGAGTTGCTTCTCACTCTGAGTTGAGTTGATTCTCACTCTGAGTTGAGTTGATTCTCACTCTGAGTTGAGTTGATTCTCACTCTGAGTTGAGTTGATTCTCACTGTGAGTTGAGTTGATTCTCACTCTGAGTTCTAGTTGGTTCCGGGTAACTTGAATAATAAAGTCAGAGGAGTTTTATTGACTCAGAATTCTGAGTTCTATCAGTCCTAACTCAGACTGAGTGATTCAATTCATTCTGAGTTAAAATCAACTCACTGAAATTTACAGTGTAAACGATTGAAATTTGAAATATTTTTTTTCAGGCGACGCAACAAATTTTTCTATTTCGAATTTGGAACTTTTGAAACTCTGCAAGCGACGTGCAAAAACTTACATGAAGATCTCGAAGTCGTCGTAAGTCACAGTAGTTTTACCTGAGAATCGCACTGATATTTGGTATATCGTTGAATTAACCAGCGGTGTTGCTTAATTCGCTTAGAACCATTCGGCTCTTGTTCACGTTCTAACACTTAGGTGTAGGAACCGGCTTAAGCTTAAGCAAACGCAAAGGCTTAGGCAAGTGTTTTCTTAAACATATACACTATAAGTTACGATGAGTTGACTAATCAACTCAGATAGAGAATTAGTTATTACTGGTTATTTCTGAGTTTAATAACAGTAAATATTTAACTCATGCTGAGCTGATTTAATTGTTTGTTAGTTGATTAATTAACTCTCGGAAAGAGTTCATTTAATTCAGAAGTCTGGAGTTCAGAAATACCGAATTCAAACGTCAAACCTATGAGTATGTTTCAACTGATTCTGAGTTAAAATCAACTCACTGAAATTTACAGTGATACCTAGGCCTAATAGTGAGCAGAGCCGGAGCAGGCAGGGGGGCTCTCCTTCCAATTCCAGGAAAGGGGAGCCAAAATTCGCGAGCGAACCGAGCGAGAAGCCACACGCATTTTAAAACTTAGGCGGTTTTTGGTTCAACCGGTTAGGGTGGGGGCCCCTTTAGGAGTGGGGGCCGTCCAAATGGGGGTATGGGGGTGGCTGCACCGGCCCTGATAGTAAGCATAAACCTAAATCTGTATGGGGGAAAGTATACAGACGTATCGATTTATGAAATCAATTTTTCTTTGTAAACAATGTCAGGGTAGGGTTAACGAGTGACAATTTTAAAAATTGACACTCGTTAACCCTACCATATGACGTTTTTGGTGCGCAGCTGAGAAAAGATATTGTGAACGCTGCATTATTTTGTTGATTTTCAGTGCGACGGTCAGCCACTTAATTTAGCAAGCGGACCGCCGTTAGAAGGCATTGCGTTGCTCAACATTCCAAGCATTTACGGCGGTTCTAATTTATGGGGAACTGCGTGCGCTAAGCAGCCAAAACTTGGATCCGGTCATCATTCAACGTCCGTTGGATTTCGATGTTGTTCTCAACGTCGAAGCAACGCAGAACCACCGAGTGCTGCTCAGTTGCCTGTGACGTTGCCAAGTCTTAAAATTACACCGCATATTAATCCACAACTCGGAGCACCCAGCGTATTTCGACCCGGCGTTCAAGGTAAATGTTGGGTTGTTTGTTGAGGTGTATACAGGTGGACCGGTGACAGGGTTATGTTCCTTCCCAAAATGCTTCTAACGATTCAAAAATGTCACTTTTATGGGCTTTCAAATAACCTTCTGGATCGTACAATGTGAAAAATCTCGAAGTGACATTCTGGTTCGACTCCAAAGTACACATTACTGCTGAATATTGGCAGGGTTTCTGAGATCCTGCATAAGGGCGACTTAGTATGTAAAAGTACGTGCTAAGTAATTGCTTAACCATTTTGCCGTTTTTAAAAGCTAAGTATAATTTCTTATGTCGCTGACTAAATTTGAAACATCACAGATTAACAGCTCAGGCATACTAGTCTTGGTCTATCTGAAATTAGAGGCTCTAGGTACATCATTAATATAAAACAAAACTATTCACATTTGGCATTTTTTCGTTTTTGTTCCAAACGTTTAATTCTTAGATAAGTTAAGCAATCACTTAAATATAACTTAAGTAAATACTTCAGTAAGATTTCAGAAACCCAGCCATTGTGACTTATTATATATACTTTGCTCAAAAGCCATATTTGCCTGCTAGACGAATTTTCTAGCGAAGCTCAAATGGTTTTGTGTAGTCAATATATACGCAAGTAGATTATTTTTTTTTGGTTTGTGTTCAATAGCAAAGTTGCTTGATTTTAGCTTAAAATTTAATACCGGGTACAAACAAGTTGTTACACCCAAGCTTAACCTTAGGCTTGAGATTTGTGGGGGGAAAAATACAATTAAGAGCCTTCAAAAATTGCGCTGTTTCCGAATTTTTACCTGTTTTTCTCCATTGATTTTTCAATTTGAAAATAAAGTCTTATGATTAATAAATTGTAATATTGCACTTTTTTAGATATGGGTGACAAAATGTTCGAATTAGTCGGAATTGATAGCGCAATGCATGCGGGTCAAGTCAAAGCGGGCATTCGTTCGTCTGGACGACGTTTGGCACAATGCTCATCTGTGGTAATAAGGTAATTTTAGTTTTTAAGTATTATTTGTTTATGGTTTGACTTTAAATTTAAAATAACGCATAATAGTCGGATCATGCACCGATTTCAAACAACTTTCAACAGGGTTCCAACCGGAACTAGATTCTGTCGGAAGCGGAATCGGAATCAAATTTTTCTGTCAGAATCGGAATCGGAATCAAATTTTTCTGTCAGAATCGGAATCGGAATCAAATTTTTCTGTCAGAATCGGAATCGGAATCAAATTTTTTCTGTGGGAAACGGAATTGGAATCGGAATCAAGTTTTAGTAAATTCTATTGAAAACTTAAAGGTGTATAACTTTAAACTTTTGTTGCAGTATGCCAGTTTCCGTTACTGTTCACAGTTTCAGTAAACATTGCTTGTATTGCTGACGGAATACACGTAACAACTTGGAATATTTACTAAGAAAAACCAACGGAATAATTACAAATGAACGAAACAAGCAAAATCTAAGTTCAATCATTTTAAAAACACATAACCGAAAAATCACAATTCCGACATCGGAACAGCAGTCAGCCGGAATCGGAATCAGGAGTCAAATTTTGCCGAAATTTTAGCTCGAATCGGAATTCCGATGGAACCACTGATTTTCAGCATATGTGTGTTGCGATACTTAGTTGGAAACGTTAGCGGTTTTTGTGAACCGCAGCTAAGTACTCGTTCTTTCAAACTTGTAGCTATGTAAATTTTTCAACTAAAATTAATCAGCTAAAATTTTTACTATATTGCAATCGATATGTATTGCAGTCATGATGTCTGAGAATTTATTACTAGGAATTAACGGTATTTATTGTTTGCAGAAAATATACCTTCAGCAATATTATAAAATCGCCACTAGTTGAACGATAGTCCCAACCACTAGCGGGCTCAGCTAGAGCCACTAGGGACATGCCGTTGGTCAACAGGGATCAAAGCCAAAAAATTTTGCGTTTAGCTTGTCTTTTTGCGTGTCAAAAATAAACCGCTATTTGAAAAACTTTTCACGTTTTAAACAAGACCAAATCGTAATTAAGTAAATTCTTTTATCGTATGTCGAAACGCTATTTTAGCATCAATATTAACCAGGGTGCAACCACAATTCCGGTTCCGGTAGGGAAATCCGGTATTTTTCACTATCCGGTTCCGGTAGTAAATCCGGCATTTTTTGACCGCAGTTTTTCTGTATTTCTGGTATTGAAAATTTTTCTCACACGAAAATTAAAGAAAAAGGGCATACTGTTCTGACTTATTTTTCTAAAATTGTCTGAGCGTGTATTGCCAAAATTTTCAATTTGTGCCAAACTGACATCCTAAATGGTGTGTTTACACCATTACAAGCGATAAAATAGCGTTAAAAATGAATGTTTTGGCAACAAGTATTTTTTTAGTTTTCCGGTTCCGGTATTTTTTGGCTTTCCGGTTCCGGTATTTTACAATTCCGGTTGCACCCTGATATGAACGGGTTTTTTGTAAAATGTAAAAAATCTGAACGACTATTTTCAAGGACACGAAAATGTTTCCCGATGCAAGTAGATGGTGAACCATGGATGCAACCGGCAACTGTAATCACAATTTCGCATCAAAATCAAGCCACAATGCTTATGGCTAAATCGAACCGAAGTCGTTCGCTATTTTCGTCATGCAACGGTTGCTGTTCACCGGCTGAAAATAGCTAAAATTCAACTTGATGCGAATTCAATTCAAATTTACAACTGTGAGTTCAAATCTTACGTACCAGACGACTGTCTGATTGGTTGGTTGAAGATAATGCAGCGATTGAAAATCCCAACTCCAACGGGTTCTCGAAGTCGTTACGTTCTGTCGTTCAGGGTGCTATCCGTACGATGCGATCCGCTGTGTTGAGAACGGCATCCGGGACGCGTGGTTACTCAAGCAAGCACAAACTCTATGATTCTGTCAACAAATCTCTTACAGTTCGCTTCCAAAATTAGACAAGACCGTGTGAAAATAGTTATTAGACAAGACCATGTGAAAATAGTTATTAGACAAGACCGTGTGAAAATAGTTAACAAAAAATGATTTTGAAACAATTTCTATCAATAAATTCGCAGTCACAACTCCAACGTTTTTCGTGTACCAGAAGGACGGGGGGGTCTCGGTTGAAGTTGGCCCCCTTAGAAACGGTAAATTCTTAAAACAATTTTTGTGAAACATCGGGTCTACTGTGCGGTATTGATTTTAGTTGCAACCACTGATATTCGTTCAGAAACTTCATTAACTTTTTCTCACATGAATGTTTTCTATTTTCCCTGAGACCTACTTTTATGCTAGGATTCGAACTCCAGTGACTGGAGTTGGAGGCGTATACCATCACCACTCAGCTATAGGAGCTTGACGCTCGAGCCCGAGGGGGCTCTCACGTCTTGTGGTGATTTAGTACTATGTATACGTGTTGCAATTGTTAAACACGGTGCGATATATACTATTTAACATATGTACACTGCGCTGAGTTGCCTATAGGCAACTCAATGTGAGAAGGGGTTAATTCGAAACCATCGTGCTAGCAATAAGGATTGGGTTTCTGAAACGCTACTTACTTAAGTATATTGATACTATACGGTCTGCACGACCCTTGTTGGAAGTTTTGCCCAAAGTTAATAACCACACCGGGAATCGAACTTCGGCCCTCTTGCGCTCGAACCAAGCATGCTACCACTAGACCATGCGGTCATTGCAACAACTTCTTATACCGGTACATGTGTAGAGGCATGGCAACATTTGCAATATCTTTACGTGGGCCACGTGAGGGATTGGGGAATATATCATCTCCCTTAATTTCTTGATCGGCCAAATATTTAAGCAAGGTTTAAAATAACCTTTGAACGATTTCAGAGTTCAAAACAACTTTTACGTCAGGTTATATCTGGTCCAGAAATCATATCCTAAGTTTATCGATTGCCAGTAAACTTTTTTTGGCTTAGGTTTAAAATTGAGAGTTCTGAAATGCTACGAAGCCGATAATTTAAACACGCAGGCATTGCAAAATATTAGATTCGTTTCTCCTAATTTACTCTACTCTCAGTCTTTGTCAGTTCAAATAGTGAACCTTGTTAAGTGCACGACCATTCGAATTTAAAAAAACTCATAGCCGAAGGTAAAAATATAAGTAAAATTGAAATAAAGCCCTATTCACACGTGCAAGTTTTTGCTGCGAGAACTTACAGCTGCAACTTGCACTTGCAAGTTTTGTCCAACATCCCGTTCGAAACGCTTGCAGCTGCAAATAATTACTTAAAACCACAGTTAGGAATTTAGTTCACATGTGTGAATAACCATGCAAGTTCACTGAATTTATTACAGCCGCTTTCTCATTGACGGATGAAAAAAGTGCAAGTTCTGCGTGCAATTATAGCAGCTTCAAGTTCTCGCTACATAATGTTGCACGTGTGAATAGGGCTTAATTTTTTTATGTTAAATTATTTAAAATTTTCAATTATATATAATATTGGTTAAAAATTTAATTTTATATCTTGTATTTGTTGAACCTCAACAAGTTGCTTCGCTTTAGGCTTAGGCTTAGGAATATGCTTATAATACTGTTCCGCCCCTGTTCTTTACATTGGCTATTTTTTCGTCCACTAAAAATGAGCTGGTTATCCCAAATTTTTGCTGCAAACATATTTCTCAGCACCCGCTACCATTGATGCAGAAATGAAAACGAAAACGTGGTAAATCTGTGACAGACAATCCACGTTTGCAGTGTTTTATAACAAAAGTTTCAAAATTAAAATTATATGCAGTCGAATCGCTGCGAAACTATTTGTGAAAAGGTATTTTTGTCAAATTTTTCCCAAACATTTTTTCCCAAAAACTGTCAAATTTTTCTATTTGTCCTTCGAAATTTGACACCGAATTAAGTCTGACGTGTCTCAATGCAATTGGTCATACATTGCTGCTTTTGCAGTTGTGAATACTGGTGAATCGAAGGTGCGGCCACCAGATCAATGGCTCTCATTGAAACTAAGACCAAAACCAAAATTTTGTAATAAGATTTTTGTGCTAAAGTTGCGTTTGGCTTCTTGCTCGCTTCGCCCGAGATCGTTGGTCACTATGGTATATCTCGTCGGTCCCTGCCAAAAATACTCCTTGGTCCGCCATTGCTGTTAAATGAGCTTTCATGTGTTTGTATGCAATTAGTTATCTGAGATCAGACAGTCTGAGACGTAAAGGTACTGTATGTAACAGTATTGACCACACTGTAAATTCCAATGAGTTAATTAATCAACTCAGACTGAAAGTTTACTTCTGAGTTAACAACACAAAACTTTAGCTCACCTTGAGTTTCGCTGATTCTAGTCTGAGTTGAGTTGATTTCGGAGAAATTGATAAATTGAATCAGAATGAGTTCAATCAACTCAGACTTTTAAGTTCTTATAGTCTTAAGTTAGATTGAGTGCTTCAACTTATTCTGAGTTAAAATTAACTCACGGGAATTTACAGTGCAGCGGTACAACTCTTCCAGAAATTCTTCTGACCCCTGTAGAAAAAGATGCTACCGGAAGTTCCGGCTGGTAATTTGGAGATATTCGTTTTACATTTTTGTAAAAGTTGTGTCGTCGAACAAGTTTGTTTTTCACATTAAGCATATTTTCGGTATTTTATCAATACACTGTAAATTCCAATGAGTTAATTAATCAGGTCAGACGAATAGTTAGCTACTTCTGAGTTAATAAAAGTTAACTGTAACTCACACAGATTTGAGCTGATTTTCACTCTGCGAGTTGAGTTGATTCCGGGCGAGTTGGTTAATTAACTCAGAATGAGTTGTATCAACTGCGAAATATGAGTTCGCATAGTCCTAACTCAGACTGAGTGATTCAACTCATTCTGAGTTAAAATCAACTCACGGGAATTTACAGTGTATTCTTCAAAATTTAAGGTAGTTTAACGTCAACAAACAAACAATGTATAGCTGAAATTAAAATTTTCAACCGTCAAAATTTGTTGTCCTTCGGTTTCAGGTTTAAAAAATTTTCAACTGCAGTTGAAATCTGCCGCAAGTGCCCAAGTAATATTGAGTTTAAATTTGTTTTGACACCGTTCGAATCCTTAGTTGTGCGACCAAAGCTTAAACCTTTTAGCTTGAAATTGTGACAACCGTAGTCGGATGTTGTTCGCTTTTTTTCTTATAGCAGCTAGACTGTAAATATCGGTGAGTTGATTTTAACTCAGAATGAATTGAATCACTCAGTCTGAGTTAGGACTGACAGAACTCAGAATTCTGAGTCAATGAAGTTCACTCTGACTTTATTATTCAAGTTACCCGGAACCAACTGAACTCAGAGTGAGAATCAACTCAACTCAGAGTGAGAGTTAATGATTACTTTTATTGACTCACAAATAACCAACTCTCCATCTGAGCTGATTAATCAATTCATTGGAATTTACGGTGTTACTTGATTGTATAAACTGCAGAGGTTAAGCAAACATTAAATTTTACGTATTTGAATAGTAAAATGTTTATTTTGTCTGTATTTCTCTGGTTGGCGAATGTCGTTCAAGAGATTGGTAAGTTTATGTAAGTAATAATTTAAAAAACAAAACGGGGCCGCTGCTGCCTAATTTCTAGTAGCCAATCACCTGTGAATTATTCAACTTTTCACTACAGGTTAATAGTTGCAAATATTTGATTTGAAATATTAATGAAATTAACCCTTTATCACATGAATATTTTCTATTTCTATTGAGACCTACTTTTATGCTGGGATTGGAACTGAAATGCAAAAGCATTTCTGTCAGAAAATACTTTCTGAGTTTTAAACAATACAAAAATAATTGAAAAGTTATTACCAAAACGCAATTTATCTTAATTTAGAACTGAAAAAATAGCCAATATATACAACACCTTTTTAGCTATGAAATCTGGTGATTTTGGTTTGTAAGCTTCTAATTTTACATCGTCAATATTGATTTTCCAGATTTGTATATTATGAAAGCCAGTTTTTAATTTTAAAATAAAATTGAACTTTTAAACTGTCAGATATTTGGGGTTAACTTTATTTGTTCAGGAGCACCAGTGACCAGTACTGCTCCCAAAATAAACGGTTATAGAATGTAACGGTCGAAATTGGACGCTTTTGTAGTTAACCAGTCCATAGCGGAAAAATTGTAACTTGGTTTAGGCTTAGGCTTAGTGGCCCATGTAAAGAACAGTTCCGGAACTTATACTATATAGCATATACCTAAGCCTAAACCTAAACCTAAGCCTAAGCGTAAGGATGAGTCTATGCCTAAGCTTAAGCCTAAGCCTTACCTAAGCCTTAGCAAAAAAGTTCGTCTAAACCTTGAGCTTACTCAATTACAGTCCTGCAGGAAGATGTTCAGGTCCTGTTCCATATATCGGCCGGCTTAGCCATAGCCGTAGAGGCTTAGGTTTCAAAATAGGCTTATTTTACCGTAACGGACCTAAAGCTATACTTGGGACGTTTTGTGTGGGTGTTTTTGGCTGTAAGAGGGGTGAAGAACTACAAAAGTTGCCAAAATTTTACGATGCATTTTTAACGAAAAACGTTGCCCTGTTTATGGTTAATCATTGGTTTCTTTGAACTGTTTATTAGTTGTTATATTTTAGAAATATCCAACTGCTCGCCTGTCAAACGAAGCCTGCCTCAAACGAACTCGAGTAAATACTTTTTAACATGAGCTCATCAAGCAAAAACAATTGCGAAAAGATTCGCTATCGCAGCGTTTAATAGTTGTTTTATTTTTGCATATCACTGTAAATTCCAATAAGTTGATTAATCAGTTTAGCTAGCGAGTTGGTTATTTTTGAATTAATATCAGTAAACATTAGTTCACTCTGATTTGAGTGTATTCTCACTCTGAGTTGAGTTGACTCTGGGCGAGTTGACTAATTAACTCAGAATGAATTCAATCGACTCACAATTCTGAGTTTTGAAAGTCCTAACTCAGACCGATTGGTTCAAATTATTCTGAGTTAAAATTAACTCACTGAAATTTGCCGTGTCAGATCGTACGACCGTGGCCAGCTTAACGTTTAGTTTGCTAAAGTTTCAAATTTGACATACGGAACTCTTGTAGTATTTGAAGGCGAAACTAAAACTATTTCTTAAGAGAGTAAATTTTTATTAGGAGGTCAAATTTCTGTGGCTTCTTTATGATTACAGTCTTGGTCAGACCATATACTTTCAAAGTTTGATTTCGTGGCATTTTGGTAGTTCCCCCATACCGGAAGAGTTATTCTGCCACGAGTGGCCCATATGTAACTGAGGACCGTTACAGTAGTAGACTATAAATTTCAGTGAGTTAATTTTAACTCAGAATGAGTAGAATCACTCCGACTGAGTAAGGACTATCAGAATTCAGAATTTTGAGTTGATTAAATTCATTCCGAGTTACTTAATCAACTCATCCAGAGTCAACTCAACACAGAGTGAGAAGCAACTAAACTGAAAATGAGTTAATGTTTACTGATATTAATTGAGAAATAACCAACTCGCTAGTTGAATTGATTAATCAACTGATTGGAATTTACAGTTGATAAGCATATACGCGAAAGTTAGTATATTTTATTTACACATAGAAACAAGTGTGTTGTTTGGCGGCTGTTGAGGTCTGGACTATTCTCAAACTAAAAATCAACAAACGTTTTGCGACTGTTTCAAAGGAATTTAAATACTAAAATAGTGTATAGCTTTTCGCTAGCGATAATAATTTCACACGCACTTAACCTGTACTTGACGGCGTAATACGAGTGCACGCAAAGCCTCCAGTTCTGCGCACAAACGTCGCGCTCCATTAGCGGTGAAAATTAAAAATATTCATGTGACAAAGGGTTAAACTGGCAAACAAATTCTGCCAATGCAGTAAAATTACTTTTTGAATGCGACAGAAACTGTATGCCACGATGTAGACGGACAGCGTATTCGTTGGGATCCGACTTGCGCTGAAAGTCCTGATCAGATCGGATGCAACGCTCAAGGACAGCATGTCAATTGCCGATATTGTGGATTTTCGATTTATCCGGATTGTTTCGGTGAAATGGGACGTTATGAAATACAACGAGGGGTATAAATATTGAAAAAACGTTGGTTTAATTTGTAAAATATTTTTTACACATTATCTAAACGTATTTTTCACATATTCTTCAAATGTGTACCGCATCAATCGCTAATTTAACCCTTTCACTCATAGAGTATACTAAGAGCAACTAAATACAAATAATATGCGAGCAATACAGACACTGTGAGCAGTGTTTAACAATTCTAAACTTGTATGCGCAGTGCAAAATCTCAACAAGACGTAAAAGTTTCCTCGAGCTTGACAGTCTAGTTCCTATAGCTATCTAAGAGATTGGAGATAGAATGTTACCTTGATATTACATCTCATATAAAATTGAAAATATTCATGTGAGAAAGGATTTAGCAATAAATGATGAAGTTTGCAAGCTGGTAAAGTTTTTTATGGTGTCCGACTTGGCACCAGTTTTAACAACAGATGAATACCGGCAGACTGCAAATTGTTTATCAATTGAAGAAATTGCCGTTACGCCATAAATTTAAAATACAATTGTGCTCAAATGACGGAGCTTTTCGCACCGTCTGTACTGTATTGACTTGAATAAGAGAGGGGTCCCTATTTTGAGTCCGAATTAATAGGAGTCTGTATCCCTAATAAGAGTCCGTAAGCTGATATAGTCCCTACACCCTAATTAGAGTCCGTAAGCTGATATAGTCCCTACACCCTAATTAGAGTCCATAAATGTCAATTAACCCTAATTGTAGCGCATAAATGACTCCAGGACCAAACAATTTGAGTTCGAAACTTTAAAGCGCACTAAAATTTTGAAAGTACATTCCTAAGTATAACCTTGTATTATCGCTCAAGCTATTGACACAAGATAAATAAACCTTTAATTCAACGGATAATTGCAGTACCGGATATATCAGTAACGAAGGGCGACGGAGCGTGGGTTAAAAATAAATAACAGTCCGTAACCGAATAACAAGGGGGGTTCCCTCTGGAGAGTCCAAATAAATATCAGTCCCCCCTTCTTATTCGGGTCACTAGAGTACAAATGGCAACGAGTGTTTTTATATTGAGAAAATTTTGTAATAAATGTATTTTGCAACAAATTTTATTTGTTGTTTCAGGAAACGGCCAAATCTGAGTTAATTGAAGGCGATATTTTGCTTGTAAACCAAACGTCGAAACAGTTCTACACCAAAATGGTTCATTTCAATTTTGAGTATTTGAAATCGAAACAAATGCTGCCCGATTTGTCGGCACAAGAAGAACTGGTGCGAAACGCTTTAAAAGATCGGACCGCGTTGTGGATCGACGGGGTTGTACCGTTTGAAATTAATTTAAGGTAAATGGTGACCACCCTGAATAGTTCCAATGGAAAAGGAACGATCCAGTGGTCCACTTAACAGACTTCGAATAAATTAAAAAACATATCAAACAAAAAATTATATTTTAAGATTTAGTGCTTAAATTACGTTTTGTGCGACATGGTAAGAGTAGTAAAAATAACGGAAACGAAAAACGGATATTGAAGTATGAAAGTTTAAACATAGTTTATTTATATACCAATACTATTGAGACAGGTAAATAAAGTTGTGGATAAGTATTACTATTTCATATCGAACATTTGTAGTATATTTCTAGTGAAAAATTGTTCAATTTTTACTTGATCTTAATCCTATTTTACCATAATAATAGCGGAATTTCCGGTATTTGTATAACGGAAACAGACATCGATATTTATCGGAAACGAAAACGGAAACGAACATCCGGTTGCACCCTGTTTACGTGGTCTTCTATTACGTCATGGCTAAACTGTTCTTGCTGAATATTTCAGCTTTAGCGACAGCGAGCGGGCGCTAATTTTGGATTCAATGCGTACAATTGAAAAATACTCTTGCATTCGGTTCGTTCAACATTCAACTGAACAAGACTTTATTCATTTAGTTCGCGGTGCCGGATGTTATTCTAATGTTGGTCGGTTCGCCGGTGAACAACCGGTATCGCTTGGAACCGGATGTATATGGAAAGGAACGATTATACACGAGTTGTTCCACGCCCTCGGGTTCTATCATGAGCAGTCCCGAGTTGATAGGGAAGAGTATGTCATTGTACGATATGATCGTGTGTTGCCGAGACAAGAAGGAAATTTCCGGTACTCACATTTTGACACAATTTTCTACATTTTTACGGTTAGGCTTGACTTGTATGTATGCCTAAGTCTAAGCCTACACCTTAGCATAAATAGACGATGTAAGCAGGTGATACATGCTTGTCCGTTATGTGCACATGCAATATAGTGCAGCGCGCTGTATGTATGCTAGCTGGCAGCATACGGTCGACACATACAGTCGATAAAAAATGCAGTTGGAGAGGCGGGCTACGTGGCGCAGTGGGAGAGGGTTCGCTTCGGGATCCGTAGGCTGAGAGCTCTATCCCCGCTCCGGAGGCCCGCTTTTCCAGCTGCCTAGTAAAAACGTCCGAAGTCCCGGTTCCTACGTAGACTGACAGACGACACTAGTGTACAAGGGTCAAAACTTCAAATGATGTTATTGCTTCGACTGCATATTTGACCTTTTCTCGCATAAAGTATAACATTGCGTTATAGCGTTTGACGTTAAATAAAACGCAAATGTGCAGTGCTCAACCCTTTCTCACATGAATATTGTTTATTTCAATGGAGACCTACTTTAATGGTAAGATTGAAAACTTCAAAAGACTGGAGTGGAAGGCGTTTATCAGCTTCAGTCGTTTATAGGAGTTTGACGCTCGAGTGCGATGGGTCTCTCACGTCCTGTAGCAATTTTGTACTGTGTATACGCATAGTAAGTAATAGTTACACACAGTGTAACGTCCATTATTTCATTATACACACATTGTGCTGAGTTGCTCATGGTCAGCTCTATGCAAGAAGAGGTTAACAAAGGTATTCTGTTAAACAATTTTTATTCACCAACATAAAAATTATTCAAACCGGTGGGACGACTAAGGGTTGCGCTATACTCGCCGCGTGCCGCTGGACACCACCGCACGACGCCGGACGTGTGACAGCGAATTTTAAACCTCACCACAAAGTATCAGCAGGCTGCTAACAAAACTCGACAGTCTCCTGCTTCGAAACCTGAGTTGAAATTGAATGTGGGTTGAAATAGAAAATATTCATGCGAGAAAGGGTTAATATTTTTAGGAAATATACACTTGACGAAATCGATCATCATGGCGAATCGTACGATTACGACAGCATTATGCATTATTCGAGTTTGGCTTTCAGCAAAAACGGCAAACCAACTTTGATTCCACGAAAACCTAGCGTTGTTCTGTTGCATGCATCGTTCAAAGACGAGCCATCACAAATCGATATCAATAAAGTAAATTTTTTGGTAATTTTTAGTTTCGTTGAAACGTTCACTGATTGGTTAATGTTTAACACTTTCGTATTCGGACGATGCCCATTGGTGGATTCAGAAATGAGTATGTGAAGAATTATAATGAGAAATCTTCATGAGCGAAGCGAACGAAAAGCCAAACGCAAAATAATATAAATGTTATATTAATATCGAAAAATTTGCTAGAAACGCTGTTTAAATATTGTAAAGTTTCTGACGTCATAAAGTATCCGCTCCCATCGGATATCGGCGGTTCCGTCACTGATTAAAATTCACAAATATCTTAAATGATAACAGTGTGAAACCGAAAGCTTTTGCTTGATGTTGTTTAAATATAACATATCAGCAAGAGAATGCATTAAAACGTAATTAATAAAAAATACAATATAATGCAATTGTCCAATGTAAAAAACAGGGATGGAACAATAATATAAGCATATTCCTAAGCGTAAGTCTAAGCCTAAGCCTAAGCCTACGCCACGCAAAAAATAGTCAAAAGCTTAAACTTGCTCTATTGCAGTCCGACAGAAAAACGTTCCGCCTCTAATCTTTACGTGGGCCATGCAATTAGTGATAAATTTAGGGGCAAATAGTTGAAAAAATTTGGCTTTTCCATACTTCCATGCACAGGCTTTAGACTTTAGGCCCAGATATATGTTTAGATTTAAGTTTAGGTTTGGGCAAAGGCTTACCTAAGCTTAAGCCTAAGCCTAAGCCTAAGCCACTATTATTTAAATGTGGAAGCAAATGTGAACATGAGCCGGACACTGTTTTTAATTGCAGCTTAACAAACTCTACTCATGTCCGTCAACGCCAACAATATTTCCCACGACACTTGCACCGTCCACAACTGCGATGCCCGTACAAAAGACAACCACCCCAGCTCCAGTCGAGTATAACTGCAGAGACCGAGGGTTACACTGTTTCGCATGGGCGTCCTCGGGTGCGTGTGAAAATAGTCAAAAATACATGGATTTAGCGTGTCCGTATACTTGCAGTCGGTGTCATACAGTCTCGATTGCCAGTTGTAAAGACCATCATCCTGCATGTCACATATGGGCAAACAAACAAGGAGTTTGCGATAGCAAAACTGACGATTATATACGTATTTATTGTCCAAAATCGTGTAACAAATGCGAACGTAAATGTCCACCAGGTACAAGACCGATTGGTTTGCTGGGCAGCTGACAATCGGGTTTTAGCAATAAAAGTTGCTGGCTGCTTGCAAGCGCAGCAAGACAAATTGCACGTGCAAGTTATGTTGAAAACTGCAAAAAATTGCATGTGTATTAACTATTGCAGATGCAACTTGTAGCAACAAAACTTGTACGTGCAAGTTGCAGCTGAAATTTTAATCTATAAAATTCAGTACGTGGAAACTACAGCTGCGAGTTCTCGTTGCAAAAACTAGCACGTGTGAACGTGGCTTTACTGCATTTATAAAGCAAACATACTTGATAGCTGAACGAAAAATATTTTAACTTTTTTGTAATTAAAAATCTAAGATTTCATTGCTATAAACACAGGTAAAAATGTGTCAAGTCAAAGATAAGGAATTTCTGCTATGACGAAGTAAGTATTTTTCGAAGCCATGCATATTTTGGCCTATGTAAAAGATCAGGGGTGGAACAGATTTCTGTGGGACTAGAATAGAGTAAGCTTACGCTTTATATAATTTTTTCGCTCGGCTTAGGCTTAGGCATAGGCTAAGGCATATGCTTAGGCTTAGGCTTAGGAATAAACTCATTGTCACACTTAGGCTTATGCTTAGGAATATGCTTATAATACTGTTCCGCCCATGTTCTTTACTTTGTCCTATATTTTCACTGAACAACAAAGCATATTAATGTACAAAAACTTTTTATCGCTTGTATATGAATTGTGAAGACTCGATATATAAAAACAGACCATTTTTGAGAATTGTCTTTAAAATGGAACATCATTCCTATATATTAAATAACAATCGACTCTTGCATGTGCATTTTCCGGTTTTGGTTTAAAGCTAATCCTTAAACTTAGGTTTCTAAGTATAAGCCTTTGCCTGACTTTTACCCAAGACTGCCCGACGCTAAACCTGTCGCTAGTTGGAACTGAGTTTAAAGTAGCAAATTTAATTTTCTCTGTATTTAAATTCTTATCATTTCTCTGAGATTGCATTGCATTGTAGGCTTAATATGAAATAATAAAAACCAGACAGTGTTGTGGAATTGAATATGGATCCACAGGGCAAACAATAATTAATGTGGATGATGCATTTACTGTACAAACAATAGCATAACGAAAAAAATTCATTTATTTTCGCTAGCGAAAGCCCGTTATAACGATTCTTCTATGGGTATTTGTTGATTGTCAACAAACAAATGATACAACAGCCCTTTCTTCTTTCGTCCACTCGATACAGTTTTAATGTAACACAAATGTGCTCCGATTTCAAAATGAGTTTCTGTCCCGTCATCAACAAATTCTCCCTAAAATATACACCGAAACAATATTTGATTAGTTTAGAAATTATTTATCTAATACTGTCTAAGCAGCAGCGTGTAACCGAATATCCGTTTCCGGTAAAAATTGATGTCCGTTTCCGTTACAAAAATACCGGAAATTCAGTTATATATATTTACGCTTAAAATTAGTTATTAACAACGTATATGTCTCGCATCCTTTCATTGCGGATTTGCTGCAACTGTTTAAAATAATGTAAAATTATGAAATTCATCCAAAATCTAACAAATTCCGTAGCATCCGCTAGTTTTTCTTTTGCGGGCCTCAATTCTGTAGGCAGAAACATAAAAAACATCTTTCAAACTTTTATACTTCAATACCAGTTTCCGCTTCCGTTAGACTTTGAAACCTATCCGTTTCACTTTCTGTTATTTTTACTATCCGTTTACATTCTGCTATACTCAGCATATAAACTGAACGATGATATCAAAGGGGGCTGTTATGTCTTTAGAAAATTTTGTAAACTGAACCCAAACTGTTAAGCCCTATTCACACTTGCAAATTTTTGCTGCGAGAACTCGCAGCTGCTACTTGCACTTGCAAGAGAAATTACGTTCACATGTGTGAATAGTTCATTGAATTTATGGTGACCGCTTTCTCATTGGCTGATGAAAAAGTGCAAGTTCTGCGTGCAATTTCCTGCTGCAAGTCATCGCAACAAAAAAACTTGCACGTGTGAATAGGGCTTTAGACTATAAACAATCTGGTTAAAGTTATTGTTAAAGTTGAAAATTGTGCATTTACCCTCCACCTATGCTTATCGTATAAATCCTGCTGAGGTAAAACCGTGCTGGACTTACGGTGGGATTCTAAAACGCCCACATTTTAATATATATTAAAAAATGAAATAAATTATATATTGAAATATAAAACTGTAGGGGAACGCAAAAAAATAGACAACACTTTTTGTGCAAATGTGTGACTTTAAGTCTTTACTCACTGCGGTATCCATCTTTTGTCCGTTCACGTAAACATCGAGTGAATCTTTTTCTAAAATTTAATCAAAAAATATGCTACAATTTTCTCTTACGATTGTTTTGAATTGGGAATAAATACAAAATGAAAGGTCTTACTGTATATATTCGATTTGCAGCAATCCGTTGAATCAAACGTTTTATATTTGTCTTGTATCAAAAGCTTGACCGATAACGCAAGGTTATTAAAGGAATGTACTTTCAAAAGTTAGTATATTTGCTTTCGGTTGGAACTCAACTTTAGTTCGTCTTGGAGTCATTTATGCACTACAATAAGTGGAAATTAACATTTATGGATTCGTAGGGTTTACAGACTCTATCCGCTTTTACGGACTTTTATTAGGGTACGGACTCCTGTTGATTAGGATTCAAAATTGGGACCTCATTCATATTATCCCCTCTTATTCGCATCACTGTAGTATTATATTTTAATTTTTTACGAAATAACTATTTGTTATTTGTATTATCCTTTTTGCAATGTATATAGCATGAAACCAGGAACCGGAGGTGAAAAACCGAAAAACGGAACTAAAGCATATTCCGGGATAAAAATATTATGCATAATTTGCAAATTTAAAATTTTTTATTACATAAAATCGTTCAGAAGATTCCTTTTTAAGAATTATATTATTTCCGCCGAAGACAATCTATATACTGAAGCTGGAATGCCTCACATACGTATTTTGAGCACCTTTCCACCATTACTTTGTTTTACAATATTTTCTTTAGAACACAAAATAATGATTGTTTTGTGAAAAGAAAATTTCCATGCAGATTGCTGTTTATACGATATAACATTTGTGCATTAGGCAAATATGGTTGACTATTATTTTTTATTGCTGCTATCTCTAAGGTGATTGCATATCATTAACGTTTTAGGTTTAATGAACGCAATTTTCAATTAATTTCGTAATTATTGTACCAAGGCAAACCCGAGTCGGCACTCCATCCAAATTGAGAGCCCATGTATTGAGCAATTTGCTCTGTGCTTCAGTGAATCGTTGATATGGTTTCCCGTTGACTTCGAGCGAATATTGATATGAAAGCGCACCGGCGGCATCAATTGATATTACGCAGTCCGCGTTGCTCACTTTGAATGACTCTCGACCAATCAGTTTGAACACCCAGTCTCGACGGATAATTTCCTGTAAAAGTTAAAGTTAATGAGTTGATTGCAGTGACTTCGACCTTTCACTTCAAACTTCAATTCATGATTATTGTCAATCATCCTTTCCAAAAAATTTTCTAAAGTTGAGTAGGACTTATGACTTAAGGTAAAATCAGACTTTAACATAGTCTCTGCAGCATTGCAACCTGTCTATGTTTTAAGTATTTATTAATATCCACCAACCAATCATATCTAATCGATGCTGAAATGACCTCGCTACTTTAAAAACAAAACTATCGACTGTACTAAAATTAGAATTATTTCTTTAAATTTACAATAGTAAACAAATCACCAAAGGGAATTGCAATAAAATTAGTTTTAAAACCAAAATGTCTAAAACTACCTGTCTGTGTTAGGACTATCAGAATTCAGAATTTTGAGTTTCCATTCATTCTGAGTTAATTAATCAACTCACCCAATGTCTACTGATCTCAGAGTGAGAGTCAACTCAACTCAGAGTAGGTTAATGTTTACCGGTATAATTCAGAATTAACCAACTCGCTAGCTGAATTGATGGATCAACTCACTGGAATTTACAGTGTATCAGGTACAATTAAAAGCTTGTCTCCAACATTGGCTCCTGTAGAGTTTTTGCAGAAAGTGTCGTGGTATTCAGTCAGTGAATTTAAAAGTTAAGTGAAATTTTGAAACCTTTATTTGCCGAGATATATTTTTCAAAAAGTAAAAAATTCAAAACGATTTTTACAGCAAAAGTTACGATTTTTACAGCAAAAGTTTTAATTTGACCTTTTGGTTCCGGAAGCATCTTCGGCAAGAAAAAAATAACCTCAGGTTGAAGTTTTTTTCAACTTTGGCTGTACCATGCAAACCACGAATACTCACAACAAATATGCTTAAAATTAAGTAAAACTGTTGCCGAAAATAAGTACCGGTTTTGCTTACAAGGGTGCTTGGCAACGATATATTTAATTTTAAGCAACCGCAAAGTTTTAGTTTTACAATTTCTTATCACCAAATGTCAAAGTTAACAGTGAAATATAACTAAAGTAATTTAAGTAGATCGTTTCTAAAGAGTAGTAAAACTCTGTTTACGCACCTTTCCGTCCACTCGGACAACTCGCTTGCCTGTTGTTGTGCCATGGTCAAACTCGATAATATGAACGCCGTCGTTCAATTTCACCTCCCATTGCGCTACGGTATCTGGGCCGGTGAACGTGACAGGAACTTTACTCATTAATATATTCAACTGAAGTTGAAAACCTATAAGATTCCTGTTTAGAAACTAATATATCTAGAAGATGTTTGATTTTTCTACCAAAAATTTTAATATTTTATTAATAAGCCTTACAATTATATTAATATTCAACAGTAGATCCATGATTTTTAAGGTTTGAGATGGATTTTAGTATGTAATTGCAGTACGTTTTAAAATTTCACCTGAACAACCAAGAGGCCGAAACACTTTTACGCTATGATCACTTGCAACACTCTTGATGTTTAATAAAATATACAAACACTTCAGTTTCCGCTGTGAAAAACAGCCGGGCTTCATACTATAGGTTTAGTGAAACTTATTATAACACTTTTCTATTCATGCGTTAACGTTGTCGGGGCAGCAATAGTTGTTACCAAGGATAAAGATGAGTAATCTGTCTTAGTTTTGAGGCGAAATAAACAGATACGACTCTCATACTCAGAGTAGCGAATGCATATATAAATCAAAAGGGCAAATCCTTTTTAGTGGGACTTTAGCTTTAGACTCTGGCTTAAAGAGCGATGTTTTCTTTTTTCATCCTTCACTAAATCGTAATTTTTCATGGACCTGGTTCTTTTGGACAGAGCAGATACCGTTATAAAAAATGCACAAAGAGCATTTTTTCTTTATTTCTGCATATATTGTTTTAAACAGTATTCTATGCGACAAAATCATTCGAGCATCTTGCTTGCTGATTTCAACATATTGGTTGCTGGAACTACACGGTCAGCACGACCACAGATCGCAGCTTTGCCCAAAAGCTCCACGCCGAGAATAGAACCCACTATTCAAGGCGGTGACTAAACGGACCGCGAAGTTAATAACCTGAACCCAAGGACATTCTGTTTGCAATACTCCTCTCGGTGGGATTTCCATAAACGAACTATACGGTCTGCATGATCCCTGTTCGAAGTTTTCCCCTATTAACCACGCCGGTAGTCGAGCCTGTGTCTTATTCAACTATAGTCACGAATGGTACCACTACTCCGCGCTATCGATTACAAGTACAATAACTTCGTATTCTGGTATTTGCTTACATGTATGTCAATCTATGCGTCACATACACTAAAGTGTACAGAAAACCGTCATTGGTTTAACATCCATTATTCACAGAAAATAACGTTGCTAGTTTATTTTGATTTGAGACAAAGTTGCAATGTTGTGTGTTAAGTATGTTGCACTGAAGTGTTATGCGTCAGCTAACTTTTAAACATCACACTATAGGTAGCCTTTATTTTAGTTTGACTTCGGTACATTTAATATATTGTTCACGCAATTGCAGTAGCTGATTTGAATCGTAAACAAGTAGTATCAATTTCAGTACCAATCATATACCATTAAAACAGAAAACAGTTACATTACACTGCAAATTTCCAAGCATTGCAGCTCATTTGCTAACTTATCAGATGCTTTGGTTTTTTGTAAAACAATTTACTTAAGTGTTATTAACTTTTTATGTGAAAGTCTGCCGTAAATTTTATCAGGCACTTAGGTATATATAATATTTACGGTTACTAAGGTCAACCAATATATATTGCACTCGCAATGAGTCACAAAGTGGTTGTTTATGTTGAATACTGGTAGGTTCTATTATCATGTACGCGTTTAACATATACTTTTCTGAAATAAGGTATTTAAGTGTTTTGCCAAAAAATATTCTGATTATTTAATATGAAGAACACAACTCTGTTTCGGAGTTCACGGAACACTGTGCATATACTTATATTTTCTTGCTAAGCAAGCTACCAGCCGAATGTGCGTAATTTAAGCAAAAGTGACTTATTTCTTGTTGTTCAAGTTTTAACTTATGTTTTTATTACAGTGGTGCATGAGGGTACGCTCCAAAATATCGCAAACTTCGCGATAAAATTCTGGAAGTTGTTCCAAATGCCGAGGTTTCTGGTAGTGCTGGTCGGTCAAGTGAGTTGTGGTTTATGTTGAAGGTTCTACTCGGTTATATACGCGAACAGCATATTTCGATATGCACTGGAAAGGATGTTTCATTTTATTGTGCTTGAACAAGTAATTAGTACTTTGAATCTCAATAATATTTAGTTTTAGTGATATTTACATCAATATAGTATCGAGCTACAAGTCCGAAAAAAATTAGATTTTCAGGCTGTTGAATTTTTCTCTCCCTCCGTATCGTATAGATTATAAAATATCTATGACACGTCGATACGTTCGGATGTTGCATCATAGATTTACACAATAATATTGCATAATTCTGCTTTTTTTAATTTCAGCATCTTTTGAAGTTATAATAAATGATAAGCTAGTGTACTCAAAGCTTCAAAGCAAGCGAGATGCATTTCCAGATTTTGATAAGGTATTTTTATATAAACTTTAAACTCAAAACCTGAATGAAAACAATAGAATTGTTCAAAACTATGGCCAATGTAAAGAACAGGGGCGGAATAGCATTGTAAGCATATTCCTAAGTCTAAGCCTAAGCTTAAGCCTAAACCTATCCTAACTCTTAGCCTAAGATTAAGCCAAGCAGAAAATTAGTCTAAAGCTTAAGCTTATTCTATTCTAGTCCCACAGAAAAACGTTCCGTCCCTTATCTTTACATGGGCCAAAACTTTTAATAGAAACCGTTTGTCATTAATGATGTGTACAACGTTAAACTTCTATATACCTATTATTCAGCCGTGTTAACAGGTTATTTGAATAAATTTCTTTTTATATGAAAGCAATATTTATTTGAAAAGCTTAAAGAACAATATTGTTTTAAATGAGCATTGAATTGAATTATGATGCAGTTCCATTCTGGCGCTTTTCATTTAGTGCTAGTATTTGCCGTTAGCAAATGTTCAATGTTTGTCACGCGTTAGCTTTACCGTATGACGTAGTTGGTAGCAGCGTTAAAATTCGCATTATGAACGGTGCATCAGTGCTACAATTTTGCCGTTAACAACTCTGCAAGATTTGTGTGAATAGTATATATATTGTGGGTTAGCATTTGAACATATTATATATGTTTACAGTTTATGTTTTAGGTTGTGAAAATGATAAAAGACATTTCTGAAACAGGTGAAAGCAGTATCGAACTTTAGTTGCATTTAGTGTCGTATTCAGGTGAATGGTGGTAGTGAATATTTTCATAATATGTATAGATGTATAATACGATTTTTTTTGGCTCTACGCCACCAGTTAGTCGGGTTTATCAGGTTTTGTACGGGTTTGCAACGTTGATTACTTGTTAGGAAGTAAATGAAAAGATATGGTTATGCAGGTTGTAAAGAGGGCACAAAATGTAAATCATCAGACAGAAATAATTTTGAACGCACTGGACATGTTAATTTGGGTAATGCGTTACTTAAAATGGACACATTAATACAACGTCGACACAGTTCTAGGCATGAGTTACCTAGTTGCACGCAAGCATATAGCAATATTCAAATATAATGTGTTAATGATATTTTCTGTTGCTTATTGCCTTCGGGTTTATCGTGTGTAAATATCAGGTATATTTTTGGTTTTCTTAAATCTAAGATTATAGTTGACACACTCGGCATTCTAAGTGACAATCATCAGCGTTAATTATAGTTTTTCACTAGTCAGCTCGATTGCGATTCCAATAATATGGGGTGTCCAGTACAATATCTATGTAAATAAGCTATAATGTTATCGGTATACAATGATTCTTTGTGTATGTTTGTTATGCTCGTGATGGGATAGACGCAATGTTTAGTAACACGTCTTTTCCCTGATGTTTATCAAAATAACATGCACGTATATTTTATGTTTTATTATTGTGTAAAGGGGTAAATAGAATTAGTTATTCATTAGTTACTCTTTTTTCAGATAATAATTTATGTGATATTCTGAAACTAAGGTAATAAATAATACATCTGGAATTTTTGGGCATATGTTTAGTAAATGGAAAACAGTGTTTTGCTCGTAGAAATCTTTGTGAAATTAGAATTTTGCATAATTTTTGTTTAGATTAAAAGTGCAGTATTGGCTTTTGAATTTTGAAACATAAAAGTCATCTAATGATTGGTAGTGATGACCTGTGTCATGAAGGGTGAGTCCTTTTTCGCGTGACAATAATTGTGTAAAAATAAACTTTACACTATTTTTGGCTTTTATGCTCAGGTATAGGCTTTTATCTTTACGATGAACCTTAGACTATCGTATATGATTTGACTACTGCTGCGCTAGTAACATTTGCAGTGTTCCAGGATGTAACCGGATATCCGTTTCCGTTTAACAAATACCGGAACCTAGTATATTTTGACGCTCAAAATTAGTTATAAATTACGCAAGTTTCACGCAATTTTTTATTACAGATGTTCTGAAATTTCATATACAAAGTTCGGTGCATCCGCCATTTTTTCTTCAAAATTTTAGAAACCCCGGTGAACATTTGCACGTGGCAGAAAAACGAAACTTGTTTTTTCAAAATTTATATACGTCAATATCTGGTTTTCCGTTTCCGTTATTTTTATTATCCGTTTACACCCTGCAGTGTTCATTTAAATACAGAACTAAAAATATGTCTGGTTTGGTTTACTACTTGCATTTCGTAGTTTATACAACAAACTTATAAGAACAATTAGTAACTAACGAGCGAGTTCCTGTTTTATGATTATTGAAGAGAAACATAACCACTTATATCAGGGTGCAATAGAGGTCAGAGCTCAGTCCGAAGTTTCACCAGTTACTTTTTTGTTCACGTCTACATCATATGTAATCTTTGAGAGAGAAAAATTTACTCATTAAAATTGCAAAACAGTGTGTAAATAAGAAATGGTAACGTGCAATTTAGTAACGGGACTAAAAATCGAAAAGCAAACCCAAAATCACAATTTATGGGTTGGCTAATGCATATAACAGGGCCGGAACTGTAGTATAAGCATATTCCTAAGCGTATGGATGAGCCTATGTCTAAGCCTAAGCAAAAAAATTAGTCTAAAGCTTAAACTGACTCTATTATAGCCTCTCCGGAAAACGATCCGACCCTGTTATATATACATGGGCCTATGGGTTTTGCTACGTCTGAAGATGTGTAATAATTTGTTTTCAGACAGATACGGCTACGAAATATTTCATATGGCAAACCGTTTAAAATCTTAAACTCTAGTAAGTCTTGAGCTTGCCGAATAGCAGAGGTAGAGTTTTCTATTATCTAATGGCCGCATTTTCACATTTTTTCCATTTTTCCTGCAGGTAGAATTGAGTTTCATTAAACCAGACACCGTTTAGAGCTTCATTTCAGCGACAACATAGGGTGTAACTGGACTGGAATACTATCTGTTTCCCTCAAATTGCCCAATGGTAATATTTGCCTCTTTGTGTATTTATGTAGCTTCCAGACAACACTTATACTTTTCAAAAATTAAGTCTACTTCTTTTCATGATGACAAAAATAAACTATTATTGTTGGCATATTTTGTGGGTTTTCTTTGCGTTCCACATTAGAGAAATGCCCTTAACATGACCACAACTTAGTTGTTGGGAAAATAGAACCGTCATGTTAGCGCAGGGAAAATGGACCATTTTTTATTGGGACAGGTTTGTTTTAGAAGAGAACCGCAATATATTTTCGTTGGATAAATGTCACAGCTACCAGGTCCAAATGCATAAAAAATAATGAAACGGATGTTAAAGTATAAAAGACGTTTTATTTTTCAGCCAACACAAATGAGGTGAGCAAGGACAATGCATGGCAAGTTTCTGTTCGCACAGTTGGTTGAACACCTTATGGAGCAACCACGTTATAACGCTCGCGAAAAAGTAACAAATTGTCCTGTCCCTCCGAGGATAAACGGTGTGTGAACAGAGTGGGCTAAGACAGTAGGTCTTACGCGAATAACTTATCCTTACAGAGTACCGACAATAAACATAGCCAGTTTGGAAGCTTATATTTATCTTAACCTTACGGCAATAACATGTTTTTGTCCCTATGCCATATGCACAGTGTACAAATTTACTGAGTCCCTCCGAAGGGACTATTTACACAAAACTGTGTGCGTGTATATACGCAAACTTCACACATTTCAAATAAAACGCTATAACAATATCTGCATAACTGCACATACCTTAAAATGTCCATACAGCCCAAAAAACGCCATGTGTTTTGTCCGAGTCCCGTACGACAGACTGCGGACAAACGCCACTATCTAAGCACACCATTATTTATGTCCAGACACTCTAGCTACAATTGTAAAACGTACTCTCTTTTTAGGGGTAAACTGGACATTTTTTGTATCTGCGCAAGCGTTATAACGTGGATGCTCCATTAGTACCAGCTTCGTGGATGAAATTTCGCATAAGTAACCTACCCAGCTCGATTTCAAACCACAAAACATTTACTAAAAAGTGAAACGAAAATACAGATTAAAATCATCGTTTTGGCACACGTTCAGTACAAAACATCGTCAAAACTTGACAGCCTCGTGCTTTAACCCCTTCTCACATTGAGTTGCCTGTAGGCAACTCAGCGCCGTGTATATGCGTTAAATAGTATCACACAGTGTTTAACAATTGCAACACGTACGCATAGTACTGAAGCACCACAAGACGTGAGAGCCCCCTCGGGCTTCAGCGTCAAGCTCCTATAGCGGAGTGGCGATGGTATACGCCTCCCACTCCAGTCACTGGAGTTCGAATCCTACCATAAAAGTAGGTCTCGGGGGAAAGAGACAATATTCATGTGAGAAAGGGTTAAACAGTACAGCTTTAAATTCTTCCTGTCATCTATAATTTCATATTTTCCCAATTCTACATATACACAACGTGCTTATTTGAACATTTTTCAGCAGAATTCTTAAGCACCAGAAAAGCAGTAGTCTTGTAAAACAATTCAATTATGCTTATGAAATAGGATTCGTCAATCAATGATGCCACTCATTTATCATTCATTGACAAAGTTACAAACTGCGCACAATAACAGAGGTAGAACAAACAAATAAGCTAAAATATTTTATAGTGAAACATAAACAGTGCAACAATCATACTTGGGAATAATGACATTAAGCAACAAATAATAATAATTAGTTGTTTTGAAAGAGTGATCGAGTGAATTCTTCATAGTCTAATGCACCTTGAATTGATCTACCACTCATTGGGCCTGTGTACGGTTTCATATGCTTCACACAATAATCAGCTTGTTCTGGTGTTAAATTCTGCAATATTCGTTAAAAAATATATGTACACAATGATAAGTGACTTTATGTGTCGCGATCGACACAGTATAGTCAGACAAAATTAAGTGTACAGTAATAGCTTTTAAGTTTGCAGTTTTATATCGCGAATGAATTTTTGCTTGCGACCAGTTGCGTGATTCATGTTATAACTGGGGCAGTCGGGTCACTTTTTGACACATGTTGATTAGACATCAACACAAATTTCTGCTGTTCCGATAAAGCACTATCCGGCTGCAGTATCCGAGAAATTAAAATATGGCCGCCCCCAACCTAAACGCGACCGCTGCTCCCAGTAAACTCCCAAAACCCACTCCGAAATCAACTTACCGCATACAATTCTTCCGCAGTAACATATGGTCGGTATTCAGCAGACAATGCACGGAATGCGTTTTCAATCTCTTCTGAGCTTTGAACGTTTTCTGTTTCTCGACTAATCATAAACGCCATATAGTCTTGAAGGGTGACCCATCCATCACTGAAAACACAATATTAAAACAATTTTAAAACCAGTTTTTGAATTTAGAACCATGCATGGCATCGAACCTCGGTACTCTTGTACGTAAGTTTCGACTATTTCGTACCATTATGTCTTACATACCTTTGAAAACAAACGCTTATTATCACGGCTGGATCGAGTGTTGATGTATACGAAGTTGATGCACACAAAGTAGTATAAATAACAAATTGGGCACAACATAGTAAAAACTAACCGATTAGGATCAACGATGTCCAGAATTGATTGAAACTCAGGCTCCGGTTGACCTTCTTCAACCATTGGTAAATCGTAACCGAGAGCACGCAAGCATGACTTTAACTGTTGATGATCTAGTCTTCCAGTCTTTTCCTACAAACAATGCTACGAAGGTAGATATAGGCCTTATAAGACTCTGATCACTAAACCTAGGAGTAAACCTAAGTATAAACCTCAGTGTAACCCCATCACGTAATAATCTAATCCTCCCAGTCTCCAAGTCCACCAATTTTCCTGTCCCTGTAGACAGGCAAAATGTTCTACTGGCTATTATGCATTATGAATTAATCTGTTAAATTATAGTCAATAAAGGAATTAAATTTACAAACCAATATTATATTAACAACACACGAACCTTGTCAAAATGCTTGAACATCATTGAAAATTCTCGCAACGCTTCTTCGGAAACGCCCGACTGGTTACGTGCTTGTATTTGCTGTTCAAGATTATGCTGCATTCGCATCCCAAGCTGTCCTAGCTGATCCCAAGCTTGTGCCAAACCAACAGTTGAATGCTCAGTGTATCTAAACAATAAAATAATAAAGGTATGCAAAGTTGAGCTCTTGCACACTTCAAAGCTTAGGACACGGCTCTTATATTTCTAAGCATGAGCCTACGGTGTAGCCTACGCGTGAGCTTAGCCTAAGCCTTAATGATACTAGCTTACTACACTTAAAAGTTTGCCGCTGACTCGAAAATCTATATTAACACAAACTTCTATTGCTTCGTTGGCTTAAATATGTCATTAGCGTGAATATACATATTACTTTAGAACTACAACTTTAAACAAAAAATTTTAAACTAAACCTTACTTATTAAAAACAAACTTTTTTCGGTGGCAAAACAGCGCTGACTACACTGCACTCCAAAGTACCACGTTTTCTTTTAGCGCGAAGTACTGATACGGAAAACTAACCTATTATCCAAAATTAAATGTTCTTCCAATAACGCGCCTAGATCTTCAATTTTTTTCAGCTGACCCCGCTGTGAGCGAACTTCTGCTGATTTTTTCTGAAAAACAAACTTGATTTTGTATAATAAAAGAAACTATTAACAATCAGTAATCTTCTAAGAAAATATTTTTCATCTCATAACTAACAATGGCCAGGTTTCTGAAGCCTTACTTAAATACGACTTAGCACTAAGTATGTGCTAAGCAATTACATAGCCATTCTGTCGTTTTTAAAAGCGTACTTAAGTTTTTGATACAATTCAGTCGTTCTAACGTCGGTGTATTTTATAATTGTAGACTCGTGATGCCTCTTTAATATAAAGCAAAACTATGGCTTCGTTTATCTGTTTTTGATCAATAAGTTAAGTACTTACTTAAGTCCGTGATTTAAGAATTAACCTTAAAACCTTAAATGTGGAAGGAAGGTATACAAGAGCCGTGTTCATTCCAATTTTCCAAATGCATAAAATTCAAAAATCGGATAATCTTTTGTCTAAACCTAATAAGGATTAACCTTAAAAGTGGGAGGACTATAAACAACCCCGTTTTTTAATTTTCCAGTTTTCCTCAAACTTAAACTACCTTAATAGCATCCAACTGGTCTTCAAGCGTTCCAGTGGTTTCCATCATTTGTTGCCGAGTGTCAGTCAACCATCTATGAAATGCGTTCGCATGTTTGGCGAATTCCTGCCGCAATTTGTCATTATCTTCTTGTCGTTGTTGTTCACGAATCAATTCTGCATCACGTTCCTGAAAACCAAAACGCGCATTCAAAAACAGTGTTTCCGGGTTGGTTGGTTGGCGGCACAAAGTTTTTATTGATACAATAATGAACTCCAGAATTTTAATGCGCAGTAGCCTCATTTGGGTTACACTTTGGTTTCCGATGCCAATTTGCCCTAATACACAACTATTAGTACACACAAGGATCTATGCGCTGCAGGGAATTACGAGTCAATCCCTTTTTGAGATTTTTGTAGAGGTTCCAGTTGGTAACGCAACAAACACTCATTTTAAAATATTTCAGTACGTGAAGCACTGCTTTCAAAAATCCTGGCTATACCCATGAGTATAACTACATGTTCTGTTACCACGTACACTGATAATCTTCTGCAAATTACGCCACGTTTCTTCGAGTGATTCCATCGTAAACCAAGTGTACGGATTTGGACCAACGTTAAACGATTTGATTTTCTTGTCAAGTGCTTGTAGCAGTCGAAAGTCTTGTTCTGCGGTAGTAAGCGACGACTGAAACTGTGAATGGGCTTCTCGTAATGTCTAAAAACACACCACATTTGAATTTAATTGTTGAATATGGTCGTACAACATCGCACGGTAACAGACGGAGCGACAGACAGCGTTGCACAAGTATAACATGCGTAACCTTTTGGTTTTCCTGGAATCCAGTTAAAAGTACAAATTGGTCACCGGGAAAAGAAAAATTATTTGTACCAAAAAATCAATAACCTTAATTTCCTCAAGAGAGTTGCACCGAACCGGATCAGTTAAATCTTCTTCAGCATTTTCGAACCAACTATTGAATGCAGATGCCTTCTTCGCAAACGACAAATACAACTCTTCAATTTGTTTGTACTGTTCTTGCATCGTCATTAGTTTGTTGCGCCGCGCTTGTGAATCTGACAATAGCCGCTGCCATCTACAACATTGTATTACTAAAAGTTAAACCTTATTACAAAATAAGTAAGTAAGCAAGCGGTCGAAAACAACACGTTCTTTAGCGACAGCAAAACGTACGCCATCACCTAAGCTATAATTGTACATATATATAAGTATTTGAGATTCGGTTTATTTCCGACGAAATAGATTTCAACAGAACGCACACCGAATCCAAGATGTCATTCTATGCGCAACTAAGGGAAGGCTTGGCAGCAGAACGGGCTGAGATGCCAAGCGGCAATGTTGCAAGTATAGCGTATTTTAGACAACACATAAATCACAATGGTGCTTCGACTACACACCAACAGCATACAATTGTTAGCATACAATTGTTCGTTCCCATCTAATACAATCACTGCGCATGTTTTAATGTTGGACATTGTGAGCATTAGGCTGTATTTTCAAATACGTATGCCGGGATTTCTTACCAGACAATGAGCCTTCTCCTATCCGAGCCTCACTTTTACTTCTCTCTAAATACACTCCCTTTTCCTGCTCTCAGCGGAAACACACACAAGTGACAACAGCATGCATCAATTTCAGGCCAGGTGCAGCGTATTTGCAACACCTTTCATTATGTGTATACGAAATAGAAACGAACCTAACGAGGCCTCAAAAACTAGAAACCCGAGCTCAAAGGTCTAAAAACTTATTTATTCTTAACATTGACATTGGCATTCCAGCGCAGCGGTTTAAGATACCCCAGATATTACTGCTTACCGCGTTCGATCCCATAACGAACAATAAATATATAGTACCAGATGCCTACAACTACCATTGCAAAATCTTATATTTTAGCAGCGCCCATCCAGCTATGTCGAGCAGCGCCCATCCAGCTATGTCGCTACCATCTTGTGTTTCTTTCCCATTTTTATTATACCTTGCAATCACATTCGCATGGCGTTCTTCTATAGCAGAGGTTTGCTGATGTTTTTCCCGGCTTCCTCCAGTCGATGATACAAGCTGATCTTTGAGTGTTGTGATACCTTGGATACCTTCGATCTCGAACGCGTTTAATCCGGCATCAAATGCTTCTTGTTTAGTGAGTAAAATCTGTACTGATGACAAATCGCGGCCATATTCATCTGAACGAACATGCTGTTCTTTCTCGGCTTAAAAACATAATACTGTATTTTAAGTACCGTGAAAAAACAAAACAAACAGTAATAAATTAAAAAACGACAGCATTCTACACCGCAAAAGCAGCCATAACCTACAATGCTATTATCAGCTAGAGTTACTAATGCTATGACTGACTGATCCAAGGAGGGAGAGTAGCATCCAGCATATATTAAAATTTAGCACTAAAATTGCGTTTGCTTTCTCTAATATTACAAATATATCACCCCAACATCCGAAATTTTCGGTTGAGTCACTTCACTGGCAAGTACAAATTTAAAATAAAATTACTGCGCAGTCAGTTTTGAATTTACATACCGCAACGTTCTGCAGACCGTCAGTAACCCAAACGCATTTGCTGCAATAACTTACCGATCCAACTTTCAACCACATCACATCGCCACATAAATTGCAAATACGCCGAGTTATCTTGCAAGTGAGCGTAACGTGCACGGGCAGTTTCGTCAAGGGCGTCTAGTCGTGTGTTCAATTGCTGAACACGAGCGTTAATCAGCGGCGCATGATGATTACCAGACTGAATGATACGGTCACCATGACCGGATACTTCAGCGACACGTTGCTTGTGAACACCCAAATCAACCTCGAATGCTTCGTGTTTTTTCAATAACCCCTGGAATCAAATCCGCAAGGTAATGACAGAAGAGAACGCTATTCCTATATTTTCAAACGAATACAGCGTTTTATCAGCAGTTAGCGGCGATAGGTGTTCGAAGTGAGAAATTGTTATTCGCATTATTGTCAACACACACAGCGAGTAATCAAATCACGATAACAATCAATATTACATGCCGTATCGGTTTTTACGCAAGCGACACTATTTCACTGCACATGGCTCGGTTGTACTTTTGTAAAGTCTGTGACACTGCACGTACTTGCACCGCTGCCATAGTATCTCCATAATCTTCGACCGAGACAACTTGTTGCTTCTCAGATATCCACGTTTCTTCTTCTTCAACTTTCGCAACAAACAACTGGAATTCTTCGCTTTCATCCAATTTTTGTGACCTAAAAATCGTATCGGCAATTTTTATGCACTGCTGATGCCGATACTCACGAAAAACTGCCGATTATTACAGATGCCGATTAATCGGCACATCCCTACTGAATATCACAAAAAGAGGGAAGTGTAAAACGTATTATATTGATTTACGGCTACAACGTATAAAATAGCAGAGTTTACAGGTCAAAATGAAAGGTTTTTAGCATTACACCCACCGATTCATTGTTTCTCTTTTGCTAAAACGTAAACTATTTTCTAACACAATGAATGATCTCAATACTGAAAGTTAGCAAAAATTAATTGTATACTCGCGATACCTATTAGCTGCCATCTCTTTTAAATCTTGCCAACTTTCTTGTAATCGATGCATTCGCCGGTCAATTTCAGGTCCGCCAAGTTGACTTGAAGAATGCAACTGCTGTCCTTTAGCTAGAACCGCCTAAAATTGAAGCCGAAATCAAGTTTATATGATACTGATGCATCACGAACACGTTACAATTGATTATGTTGAACACTTGAGCCAGATTTTAGTGAATTGCGTAGATTATCAGCAGCCTAGGCTTGTGTTTTGCTCCATTTAAAAAACTATACATTTATGCACTTTGAGAGAGTTCAACGATATGAGAAAAAAATGGATGTTAAATAAAAAAATGTTTTCAAGTATAAACAAAAAAATCATCGATACTGCAGTATACTACGCATAAGAAATAATTTACGTTGATATTAGGCTCATGCGATACAAGTTCGTTTTCTAGACGTTTGTGTTTCTTCCGCAAATTTTGGACTCCAGTCAAGTCGCGGCCAAAGTCGTCCGAACTCACAATCAGTTTTTTCTCTCTAAAACGACAACTGTTTACAGTTATTCAACGTCAAAATAATAGACTACGGTATATAACTTTTGATTGACTAAGGGATAATTTTGAGCTTGGATAATTACGGTCACTGACACCCGCCATAAGAGCAACTTACTTTATCCACGACTCCTCATCATCAATATCCCGAAAAAACTGGTGTAATGTGTACGCTTCGGTCAATTGAGCACGACGTTTATTCGCCAAGTCTTTTACGCTTAAATTAAATAAAATTTAAACTAAATATTTTAATCAAAACAACACACTGTTTCAAAATGCACGACAGACGCGCAGAGTACCATTACTAAGAACAGCAAAGTTCGCTTTTCGATCTTAGTTCTAGTGTTCAGAAACTCATACCCTCTGATATCAATCAGCACAGAATCAGAGGCCAAGACACCAATAATACAAGTTTCATCATCACACCTTCACTATCAAATTACTGATAAGCAGAAAAGTTGACATACGACGACATAATATTATGTGATTTTCGCGGGGTTTGTTGAATTCTGCCCCCACATAAAAATTACTTCAATATTTCGATAGCAAAACCATTTGTTTCATCATCACAGTTTTACTACATATTCGTTAATCTTGCAAACGCCTTTCAATAGAAAGTTCAATAATTAATAATTTATTTTTGAACCTAAAATTTTGAATTTTGCTACCCCTAGTTTCATACCAAACTCATTATGTAGTCTGAACTAACTTTTCGTAGCGATTCATAATGCCTGAGCGTTTGTTCAATACCATTTCGCGATCAAATTGCTCGCTCTCCAGCAGCGTTTCGGCTTGATTTGCCATGTCTTTAACACGATCCTAAAATAGCACAAACAAACCACTAAAAGTAATTGTGAAAAATCTTGCCCGTTTTACGTTCACTTCAAACAGATTTTACACAGCCACGAAAACAAAAATTAGGAATAAAGGTTTTAGTATAATTTCATATCAAGGAACAATTTTTCAAATGGGTGGGGCGAAACCTGGGTAAGATTTGTCGAATTGGGAGCTATGCGAGGGGAGCCCTTCCCCTCTAGCTAAGCGCCGGATTAGAAGATTATTCATAAGACTAACCTCGTGTGCGTTAATATCAGCTTCCAACAATTGATGCTTCTTCAACAAGTTCTGGACGCTCGCAAGATCTTTGCCATGATCGTCGCTCGCAAGCAACGTTTCCACCTGAAAATCATGTTTTGTTCAGCGTCATTTTATTACAGAACCATGAAGATTTCAGTCAGCAAAACGAATCAATGGATTCAAGATATAAGAGAGATTACAACGTTTTTCAAATACCTGCGGTGTAACAGCTCAAATTCGGTCCAGACCCAGCGAGATCTCTGTCACTGAGATCTGTTTACGGTCTAGCGACAAGTCAATGCTATTCACTGCTAAAATATGTTTCAACCGTTGATTTTTTTAAACTATGTAGCTTCACTACATAATAGAATGGCTCAAAGAATTCGTTTTATCCCACACTGTAAAACAGAGCTATATTATCTTGGAACCAAAACAGCAAGTGTCTGCTAAAATCGATATCGAAACCATACGCGAAACTTGGTTTTGAGTAACTGATAAAAATGCAAAACAATGTGACTATTTACTGAATTATGACTTGACCAGAATTTCAATCGTAGTAATATGTTCGAAACGCTCACTTAATTAAAAGCGTACTTAAGTTAAGTAAATTCTTAGAGTAAAAGCTCAGGCAAATTAACCCTGGTGCAATTGAAATTGTATATGTATGGTACCATTTACAGGGTGCCCGCGGCTTCGCAGGCTCAATTTTTCTTTCAGGTTTTTTCAAGTTTTACATATTTTTTCAGGTTCTTGTAGGCTTCCCAACATCAAAAGTGGACCCCCCTTTTGAAAATCCTGACTAAGCATCAAGGGCATGGCGGTACGCTTGTGGAGCATGGCGGACTGAATTCGTTGTCTCTGGAGTAGTGGCGACATTCAACGGACCACCGGCATTATGAATCACGTCGTAAACAAGCCGCTGGGCAATTAAAGAATCTTCGGTCAGATTTTCAACGAGCATGAGATTGTTGATGGAGAACCCACTTTCCACTACGGCGTTTCCGTGAGACATAATCAACGCTAGTTTTATGACAGACCACAACTCGTCATGTTCTTCCAACTTGGAAAAAATACTCTAATAAAAGTCATCCAATCGATCGTTGGCATTTAAAAATCAGGTTGTACTTCGCCATTTTTCAGTTTTTTCCATTTTCATAACTAAGGGCTTCGAAAAATCAGTTTTTTCAGGTGTTTTAGTAAAAATCTAAATTTTTTCAGGTTTTTTCAGGTCGCGGGCACCCTGCATTTAATATACACCAAATCTACGGCTTTCTTATTATAACAGTGACACAAAAATTAGCATTACTACTTCAATAATTATTATTACCTGAAGTATAACTTCAGAAACCCAGCTAGTATAATTAAACGTACTTCGCCAAGCCAAAATTCTAAATCTTTTACTGCCGCCAGATACGTTTTTTGTTTGTTTGCTTCTTTCAGGCGATAACTTTTTTCGGTAGTTTTCGACACTAACGTTTCCCACTGATCGTTTAAGTGTTTCAACCGTGCAGAAACGGCATCTTCACTGCCGCCGCACTTTTTTGCTTGTATCAAATCTAAAATCTTCCATAGTTGTAAGGTTCAAAGTATGTTTTGTTTTTTGTGCCAAAAAATTAGTACTAACGCATGCTCAACTTAATTTTTGCATATTTTTTATAATTTTCGAACAATTCACACACACACACACACACACTAAGTTTTCGCTGACAGTCTCTTGGTGCTATTGTTGCTCATATCCGTTGTGTTTGATATGAAATTATCGTCTTTTCACTCGCCTTTTTAAAATTTTAATTATTCCGCAAGTGTGGAATTAAGTTTTTTGAACGTTGTATTAATTTCTGAATTCTTAAGCTGCTTAACAAATTTTGGGACAATTTGTGTTCGCGCGTCACAAAAATTGAAAAAAACAAATTTTGGTTCAAAGTATGCTCGACACATGACTCTGTCCAAAATAATATAAAACTTTAACACATCCTATAGTTAAAACAGTAGAATATGTAATAAAAATTTCTAGTATAAATTTAAACAACGAAAACAAAATTTGTCTCGTATTTTTTCATTCACATTACTTATGCAATCTAGGAATTAATAAACTGAAAATACCATTAAATTAGGAATATACTCAAAATAGTAGGTAAATGGGCTAAATACATAGCTACCAGGTGAATTTGTAACAAACCATATCAAACGATTAGTATTATCAAGAGTCGATAATAAGAGTGTGCAACTTCCAAAAATACGCGTGGCATAAAAAGTAGCACTGCGCGTTGCGTTTTGCCCATACCCCCTTTATTTAGGGGAGGTCAACTGCACACAGAAATCAGTTAACCTAAATGGGGGTAAGGGAAAAATGCAACGCGTGCCACGCGTTGCATTTAGTCCGACTCTCCTTACTGGGCTGTCGATATCATGCAAAATACACAACTGAACAAGCTCAGAATTTTGAAATATAAACTGAGTGCTCTTGAATCATGTAAAGCACCATAAAATTTGAGGTTAGCACAGGTTGTACCCCCCTGAATAAAGGGGAATTGGCTAAAAACGCAACGTGCGCTGGGTATATTCTTTTGCACACAGCAAGTACTCAGTTGCATACTCTTGTTATATATCAGCCGTTCTTGGTATTTTTACTGTTTACGGAATTTCGATTAGACTTCCGATTAAAATACAGGTACGGTTCCGATTCCAGGTACAATAGGATTTGCAATTTTGCATCGTTTATAACCTGTATCATTGCCCTTGTGGCAAAACTTCCTGTAGTTATGTTTCACAACGACCGGTGCTTAGATCAGTTCTGTGCGCGAATTTCTTACATATGGTATAATTAGCATACAAATATAAATACCATGCATTTTGAAACAGATATATTGACTTACCGCATACTAATCACACATAAAACTCGGTAGATAAAAATTATGGGTTTTGAAAATTTACAGTTCTCATTTCGGTTCCGATTTCGATGCAAATTTTATGTTTTGATTTCAGTAAAATTCAGTCTCGCTTTGCACCATGGTGCCATGGGGTGTTAGCAAAAGCAAGCAGACAATAGCACATTACACTTACCACCCGGCACACTTGAACTAAGAGGGTCAATAGTTGTAGACGTAACAACCCAATCTCCTTTGCATTCTGAATTTTTTCCGGTTATACAAATCACACTGTCATCAGACAATACGTACTTATTCTACAAGAGACAGCAAACGATCTCTTTCAAAACATTATTCTCCACAGAAGCTACGCTACCAATAAAAATTAAACGGCCAACAGTGTATCTACCAGCTGGTAATATTTTCAAACCGATATTACAACTAGTGGAAAAAGTGCTCCTAATAGTCGCTTGTAAAGTTATATGTTTCTTTATCTCAACATGTAAAAGTATAAAACTAGGGTTGAATCCTATTTCAAAGATGTCTTAAATTCAAACCAACTAAACCTACAACGCGTTTAATTTTGACAACAGTTTGCAGACTGCATTAATGAAACATATTCGCAACTTTACATGGCAGTAAGTCTTACTCGCCAATAGAAATATTTTTGTCTACGCATGAAGACTCTGAAATGGCACAAGATGTGCATTTTGTGATTAAAAATTTGACCGATTCCTCGCAAATATTTTTAATTTTATCTGAAATCTAATTTCAAGTTAGGATTGGAACTCACTATTACCGCTAGATTTCGAATATTTACGCATTAACTGGAAGAGGCTCTCATGTCTTGAACAAATTTTACGCACACACATGCGTAATAAAATGCAAACAATGCGCGTTGAAATTGGTAAACACAGTTTTGATCCATTGCACTTAGCATACTCTACGCCGGAAAAGTTAATAGATAGTTACTACAAAATTACATCAATGTCGTGGCATCTACGAGGAACATTTCGCATACCCGCGGGACAGCGCAATAGACTAATTGGTAACCGGGCTTAAGCTTTTAATTAGCAGTCAGAGTGTAACCAGAGAGTACTAAATAGAAACAGATAGTGACCAAAATATCGAAAGCACAAAACGGCTATGCAAGGATAAAACTTTAAAAATATTTGATTTTTTATGTTATTTACAACTAACAATGGCTAAAAAAGCAAGTGAATTCCTGCATTTCTATAACGGAAACGAACATTAATCATTACCGGAAAAACATATCCCGATAGACTTTGATACAACGTTTACTGATTAAA
>JASANG010001121.1:0-51496 GCA_030248215.1 Enoplolaimus lenunculus | reverse complement strand
CCAGTCGCTGTATTGAATCGAGTATCATGGTATATTACCGAAGTCTATCAAATTAAAAACAATTTCACGGGCATTGCGGATCAAACAGCGGGTTTTAATCTGAACCTGGTAAGAAATGCACTTACGTATCTAAACATTGCTAATATTTCCCTCAGTTAAGCCCTATTCACATGTGCAAGGTTTTGCTGCATAAAGTTGTAGCTGCAAATTGCCACGCTGAACTTGCATTTTTTCATCAGCCAGTGAGAAAGCGGCTGCAATAAATTCGGCAAACTTGCATGAATATTTACACAGGTAAACTTGCATGAATATTTACACATGTGAACTAAGTTTCTAGCTGTGATTTTTAAAGAATTATTTGCAGCTGCAAGTTTTTCGAACGGTATTTTGGACAAAAATTGAAAATACAAATTGCAGCTGCAAGTTCTCGCAGCAAAAACTTGCAGGTGTGAATTGGGCTTTACGGGACACGATTAGTCAACCCTATTCCCTTCCTGTATGGATCCTTGTAATTTGATAAAATCGAATCGCGCAAGCTTTTTCGCTAACTTCTTACCAATGTTTGGCTTTCAAAATTTTTAGTTTTTTTTGCATATTTCTCTCGTTATTATTATTATTATTCTAATTATTGTTATTATTATTATTATTATTATTATTATTATCATCATTATTATTATTATTTTTATTATTATTATCATTATTATTATTCATCTTACTTAGAGTAACACTTTTCACTGGTTTAGGCAGTCCAGACCCTGCTGATTTCAAAGCGCCTTTTGTTCTCGCTGGAGGAACAGGGCTTGATTTTGAGAGCAATTTTGGAATTCCGCTAGTGTCTCTACTACAGCCCGAAACATGGGCTATTGAAATAATTGTAGTAGAAGTAGCAGTAGCAGTAGTAGTAGTAGTTTCGGCATTTTGTTCTTGATCTCGGCAAAGCTTGTTGCTTGGTATCAATATTTTTTTATCACTTATACTTTCAAGGTCGAGTTCACCCTTGATTTGATCTGTTGTTGAGCTTATATTAATATCGTATTCTAGCTTATCCTGCATTTGTTCGATGTGATCACGATTATCGTCTGGTTTCTGCATCAAGTATCGATAGAACAACGCCGATTCTTCGTCGCTTGCTAACGGAGCCACGTTTTGCTTTGAGAAGGGTACCCGGGTGGCACGAGGAATTGCCGTGGGCAGTTGACGGATTTGCCCTACTCGCAAGCAAGGTTGCTCAACATATGACGTCATTTTATCAATTGCATGATTTCCTAACACTCCATGCACGTCAACAATGACGTCAGTGAATTGCTCTGGCCGGATCAAATGAGCACTTGTATCGGCGAAGGCTTCCGGAAGCGATGTCACCTCTCGTGCTGGTTCCTGGTCTACAGTTGGAAACGGACGGGTACCTGACAGTTCAAAGATTCCGTCACCCCCTGTTTCAGAGCCAAGGTCAAGGTCTTGCTCAAGCGCTTCCTGATCTACACCAGGGTCACAGGAGGTCTCCCAGTCAACCGAAGGTTGTTTTGACGAGCGGAGACTTGTGATTTCGGTCGAAGCCTGTGAAAGTTGTTTGTTGAATTTTTTAGCAAATCGCTGTCTTGGTTCCGAAATTAAGCTTAGCCGACCCTCAAAAGTATCCACTGTAGTTAACGGCAGGGTTTCAGTGTCGAATTGGGCCTGTGGGACAGCCGGACTTTTCAATGAAATAATGGGCGAACGTGTAGCTGGCGTACTGATGGGAATATATGATTTCGATAAATGTTTAGCCGGAGAACTGGCTGAAAATTTTAAATATAAACCAAAATAAAACAAACAATGATCCAAATTCCAAAAATAAAACAATATGTATACTTGACGAACCTCAGCGAACAGTAAGATATCCTATACGACTCAACATAAAAGTGATTGAACCGAGAACCAACTGGTTCAAAACGGAAAGTTTTAAAATAAAACAAAAATATAACAAAAAACTAATAATAAATAATAAAAACAAATCCAAAAAATCATTTCAAATAAAACAAAAAATTAACTAAAATATAAATACTACTCAAGAGTCAATTGCTAAAATACCCAATTGGATTTCACGATTTCGGACTCCGATTAGACTTTGAGACATTCCTGATGCAGCCGTTGGTCCCGTAGGAATATGACTAATTTTGTTGCCAGAATCTTGGGACTCGGCGGTATTAATTGCGGTACCAGAAGTTGGCTCAACCATATACGAAACCGTTTCAAGTTCGTGAATTTTCTGTCGAGTTTCACTTGTCGCATTGTTGCCGTTATGAAATTCTGAGGAAAATTTTTTGAAAAATCATTACACTGACATGAAATTTAAAATAGCAATCAAAATCAACGAGATGTCATACTTTTTGACTACTTTAATACAAATACGCCGCTGTACGACCCCGTGCCTCAACGCACGTGAGATGTCGCACGGCATCGCATAACAATTTGTAGTTGCGAACGCGACTAAATATATCATTCCATAAGCAAAAAATAAACATACAACAATAAACGTTTAAATATAAAACAAACAAATAAACAAACAAATAAAAACGAAAAACGTAAACTAAAAAAGTGATAAACCAACCATGAGTTGCTTTATTTTTGATCACAAGTTCGACCACTACAGCTTGCGGAAAATACGGCGGACTTGGCTGAAATGCGGCCGTTGTTGCATCAGGACTCAGCCCCTCCTTAGCGTCTTGTAGCTTGGATACCTCCCGAGACGAGGGTGATTCGTGTTGATTGGATTCTTTAGACGGTACCGGACTAAGCGTAGTTCCAAGATAGGTCCATCCAGACCGGTATGGAACCCCGCCGTCAGTACCCATTCGAGTATCTACAGTAAGATCCGGTACACGCTCAGTATCCGCTCCCGGTATATAAGGACCATTGGCTTGGCGTTCTTGACCAGTTGACCCATGGTCAATTTTAACTTTGTGACTGTCTGTTTAAAAGAAATACAAAAAATATAAAAACAAACAAATCGCAAACAAATAAAAATGTTCTTTAATAGCAAATGATGTAATTTTAAGCGTTAAAATAATTTTACGTTAAAATTTATATTTTGAACAAAAAGTCGGACTGCCGTTAAAATAGTTTAAAATTAAAAAGTAACGGTTGCTCTATACTCGTCGCGCAACGCCGGACGCCGCCCCGCGCCGCCGCACGCCGCCACGTGGCGCTGTTAAACTCTTAATTAAAAATTACCGCACGTCGCCGTGGTCCCGCGTGCGGCGGCGTACGGCGGCGTCCGGCACAGTATAGTATAGTGCAACCCTAAGCGCACAGCAACCATGAGTGGCTTTCAAAGAGATCAGAATTGTCGGCCAATGTAAAGAACAGGGGCAGAACAGTATTATAAGCATATTCCTAAGCCTAAGCCTAAACCTAAGCCAAAGCCAAGCAAAAAAAATAGTCAAAAGCTTAAGCTTGCTCTATTCTAATCCCACAGAAAAACTCTTCGCCCCTGATCTTTACATGGGCGGAATTGTCCAGGGACGACACCGAAAAATATAAAATATTGGCTTTTAAATTAGTATTTACAAATCGGCAACGACAATTCCAATAAACACGCGCCTGGGGGTGGCAAAAATGCCTAGATCCTATGGCAAGAGGCCGTCTCGATACGTTGCAATAACAGATATTTGGCAGAATTGTTTTGTTTTAGTTTTATATATATACGAAATTAAAAACAAACAAAAACAAAACTAAAAATAAATAAATAAAATTAAACAAAAAGACAAAAAAAAGATACCAACCCTGTGGTTCATAAGTAGTAAAATACTGTGACGATTCTGATAAGCAAACGGTCGTTTTATCAGCATCACTAATATCTTCAATTGTAAGCGTACTGCCTGATTGTCCAGCGCCAATAAACGAAAGAGGATAATACCCAACACCAGGCGGTGCTACCGGTTCTCTGGACCGGATACGGGATATTTTGTCGTCATCTGTAAATATCCGCCATCAAATGACCATTCCTTATGAAACAGACATTTGTTCCAACTTCCGGTAACGTCTCAAAATGCCCACTAAATTTCATTCTACTTCCTGTAAAAGGGTGTTGCGGACCACAGAAGAGAATAGAAATTATGCTATAATGCGCGATTGGAAAGTGTAGCGATTTTTGATCGTCACAGAATTCTCAAACATTGAGCCTTATTCGTAAAGCAGAACCAGCAAAAACTGTGCCCAGGGTTGTCAAAGCGACCCCCACGTCTGAACTGAACGAGATATTGTCATGCTGATTAGAGTCGAAGTAACCGTCACATCCGGTTGGAAACTTTTACTAAACGTTATCAGGACTGTAGCCAGACCACCTTGCTAGAAGGGCTAAAACTATTTTCAAGAGAGGCATACCAGCGTTTTTGTTGACTTAGAAGGTTCAAAATTTTCTTGGGAACCAAAATTTATTCAGGAGGGGCTCAGCCTCTCTGGCCCAACCATACGGGCCCGTAGCCAAGGCGGGGCTCAGCTCCCCCTAAAATTTTCGACCGTGCTTGTAAGTTATTGAAAACCCTTGTATGCCCCTCCTGAATAATTTTAAGCCTCCCCCCTTAGCACGGTGAGCTGGCTAAGGGCCTGCAATCATAGCTACGGGCTCGAATGCTACATTAAACTTCTAAAGAGTTGATATATTTGGGCTTTTTGTCATTTTCAAGTTATACTAAATTCGATATACATTAATGATTTAGTAAGTCTGTGTCATATAATTCGTTAAGTTTGAGATATAAATACATTTAGTCAAAATTAACGCTCACAACAAGTACATTGGGCACAATCAAACACGAATTAGACACGGGTTCGTGTGGTTGGGGGAGGCTCATCCCCCCACTGGAAAACGTTTGATCGTCTAGAAAATTTTCAACCTGCTTGTAAGTCATCGAAAACCGTTGTATGCCGTGCTTGAAGAACATTGAGTCCCCCTAGCAAAGTGAGCTGGCTACGGGCCTGATTAGACAAATTCTATTTTCGTTAGTTCGCATCAAAAAATGCGCTGTATTACATTGATTGTTAGCTGCATAATATCAAACAAGCGACTTGTTAAAGGCTTCAAACATCAGCGCGTATGGCAAATATACATCGAATATTAACAACAATGGCTGAGTTTCTGAAATCTTACTTAAGTATAACACTTAAATCTGGCAAAATTTATTTTTTCAACATTTCACAATCCATTGCCATGATTTCGAACTTAAAAATGTCTGAATTTCATTTTTTGACCCGATTCCGAGGAATTAGCGAGAGAATCGGTGATGAGAAAATGAGATAAATTTTATTCATTTTTTCATCAATTCAACTTATGTTTACTTTCTAAAAACACAAAAGTTTGTGACTGGTTTTAGGTGCTACACACAATTGAGAATACATTCATTTTAACCGATTATTGATTTACCGTCGTGTATTTTATCATTAGCAGGTTGTTGTTGTTGTTGTTGCCCTATGTGCGATAAGACTACGTCAGTAAGTTCTTTCAGATCCAACTGTTCGTCTATAATTGAATATTTAGTCATGAAATTAAAAAAAATTAAAAATCTTCACGATTCACGAAAGGATGTCATCCTGTTTTTGTGGCGTTAGGTTAAAATATACTATATCTTCATCATTGAACTAGGCAATAGCACTAATAACGGGTTATTTTATTTAAATCGGTCAGTATGTATATGTCGTAGGCCAAACTGTTATTCAGGCGATTAAAATTGGCCGAAACTAATTTGTTGTTTAACGCAAACGATAGTTTGGTATTACCAATACTGCTCTTTAACTGACGAATCAGATTTAATTACGCGGTCAGACACACTACTGCCAACCAATCAGATGTGGTTTTAATATATGGTTATTTGACTAGATCTTCAGCTTAATATGTTGTCAAGCGCTGAAATTTTGGCTTCTAAGAATGCCATAAGCCAATTAGTAAGTGACCTGAGCAGCAGATTTGTCTGCGACATATTTGTAATTTGAGATTATTGGCTAACGATTAGTAACACAACAATAAAGCGTTAAAATGCATTACCGCTCACACAATGCAGTATCGCATTTAGGGTTACGGTCGCAGCATAATTTATAATAATTTTAGGTTATCTTGTTTGTTACCACATGGTGACGAACGATCAAGGACGGTAATGTAGGGAAGATGTATATGTCGCAGCACAAGTCGTAATTGAGTCCAGTTTCAAATTGGGCTAATCAAAAGGTAAATTATGTCTTATAAACCTCCGCGCTTTTTATTGGTTACTTGATAGTTGCAATCCAGCCTGATTCCACTATGCGTTGTAAAACAAACTATTTGGTAGCTAACAGGTAGCGATTACTTAGCCAATCAGAAAAGAGTATTTGCATTAGCTAATGTTTTAATCTGTATGTGTGCAGGGTAAGAGTATGTGCAGTAAAAAATGCAATCATGTGCACATTTACCAGATTAAGAAGCTATAACACTTGACCGCGTGGTACAGCGGTATCATGCTTGGCTCGAGCACAACAAATCCTAGGTTCGATTCACGGAGTGGTTTAAACATTCCGCAATTCCTACGGTTAACTTTCATTTTAAAATTAAATTTTAATAAAATTTTAGACATTTTTCTGAAAACATAATACTTTACCTGTGTCGTCAGGCGGCATTGGTTCATCACGTGTCACATCGATCAAACCTTCGACAGTCAATGGAACCGGCGGTTCGTATTCTTCTTGAATTTCCAATTCCTCGGTTGTTTTCGGTTCGTCTCGACCGGATTTGACTTCGATGTCTTAAAAGTGTTAGTAAAGCCAAAATTAGCAACTGAACCAGTTTAAAAATTCACGAAGCATTAATGGTTGATATTATTTTTCGGTTTCAATTTAAAACAATTTCTTTGGTTTTAAGCCTGTAAAGAAAATTTGAAATAACCTAACGCAGTGCCAAAATTGTCCAATTTTTAACTCTTTACACCAATCTGCATAATAATTGCTGAGGGAACGCTGGGGGAGGGTACTGCAGTTGCACAAACTTCCACGGTACCTGCAAGCGTTCATGGCGACAAATCTTGAACCAGCCAAAACATAAGCCAGTCATGGAAATACAGTAACGCTAATATTGTTGTACCTTGTGAAACTGTTATTTTAACAATATAATTATATACGAAACGCAATATCACCATCAGATAAAAACAAATATTTTAATTTGCCGTATTCAAAAAACATTTTACAACCGGAATTGGCACTGCTGTCTGCCAACGACGACAAAGATTACGCTGATATTTAGCAACCGGATACACACCACAAACTTCAAACCGTCATAATCCATAGTTCAACAGCACTTAATAACCCCTTGGCCCAAAATCATCCACGTGTGTTGTAATTTAAAATATCTTAAAAGTTGAAAATTTGAAAATTATATGTCATTATTGGCATCGGTGAAGCGCAAGCACAGCTACAGAAAAAGCAATCCACAGAAGCAAGCAGTCAAGCCATGTGAAACGTGCATTGTGAACAAACAAATGAGTTTGATGAAAGTAAATTAGCGCAAAACACAACCGTATTGCAACATTTTAACGTTAAAATTTCGACGCAAACAAAATTTACAATTTTGAACGCAGCTAAAAGTGTTGGAATTTAAGACAAAAATTAAGTTTAAATAATCGTAGTCTCATATGTTTATGGAGAGCATCTATCACCAGTTAGCAATAGGATTTCAAACGCGCAAGGTTCACACGAATGTTCAGCGAATGAAAATTATACAGCGTCCCTGATTTGTAAGTTGTACTCAAAAAAACTATTCATATTTTATTCAGTTTGATTCAGTATTTTGAACGGTTGCCCGATCTATTTACTAACTGATGATTAGGTCTACAAGTTTCTGATTTCGAAAAACGTCAAAGTTTGAGCAAAACACTCTCAGAAACATACAGGGAGAGTTTACTTGCAGAAAATATTAGAACGTTTACCTGATACTACGCCATCTTCGCCAGTACCGCTGGGAACTTCATCGATGATGACAAATTCTTCAGTGACTCCAATTTCAATATGATCGCCGGCTGCTCGTTTGATTTGACTCTGATCTTTTACTGCTCCTTGAAGTTCTTCAACAGGTGGGACGGCTAATTCTGACTCTCCATTGTCCTTGGCGAATATTTGTCCTACAGTTTCAGTGACAGCAAAATTGTCGACATTCTCACCTGCCTCGAGGACGTTTTCAGCCTCTTGGCTCCACCCTGATGGTACAATTATGCTAATTCCGTTTTCAGTTCGAATTCCAATCGCATCTTCTTCAGTTTGTATCGCAACCGCTTGCCTAATTGCTTCACTGGTCAATCTTTCGCACAACTCCATCGTTGCCTGTTCCAGCTCTGGTGAAACCTCGTCGCTATCGTAATCGAAAGGTTTCGTCGAGATTTCTGATACTTGAATGCCGAGTTCATCTTCCGAACATACCGAATCCAAGTGTGATTTGTCATCGATTATTAGTTTTGACTCCGAAACCAATCCACTATCAGCAGCGCTCACTTGATCTTCAGTGTCATTTGTTAGTCTCTCGAGTTGAGGTTCTCGTTTCGGTTCCAGTCTTTGATCTTTTTCTCGTTTCTTACTGTTTGTTATTGAAGATATTTCGCCAACTTCCGGGTCCGTTGTTGTTCGTTTAGATGTTCGTCCGACGTGTTCTTGCATTATCATTGAAGTCGCTTCTTTGTCGACACTTTGCGGACCGCCCGTAATCTGGGGCTGATAGGAAAGCCGAAGCCCTTGAGCATCGTTAAGTCCTTCAATCTTCTGGCGGTCCGACTTGGTTTCCAAACTGATATCACAATAGGATTGCAGTTCAGACCGTTCTGACACTTCCTCAAACACTTCAGCGCGGCGTCTCTCAGCATCGTCAATTTTCCCATGCTCTGGAACACGGAATTCAATTTTCTCACGCTGCAACTGTGTCGTGGGAATATTATCACACGTTACCACATGACTTTCGGGCGACTGAATGTCGGTATGAAGTGAATCATCATCATGATGCGGCTCAACAATAAGAACGCTATCTTTAGCATCATAAAGTGTTGTTGAATGAACGATAGCTTGTGTTGGACTGGTTTTAGGTGACCTTGGCGACATTGGCTGTGGTTGAAAATTTGACCCCGGGCTACTGAGTTGCTCATCATGAACACAAGCCGACAACCGAATCGCTTCATCTGCTTTAACCACCGTAATATCTTGTTCTATAGCGGTACTCAATTGTTGAATTGCCTTTTTCACAGTCCATTGTTGTTGGACGTCTCGCGTGTCGACTTCTAAAGGCTGCGCAACTGATGCAACATTGCGATGCTGCTCAGTGACGGTGGCGCCAGGTTGACCTATGAAGAAATTGAAATTTGACAATTATACAAAACGCTCTGCGAAACAAATTTCAATGTAAAATTATTTATAAAACAGAAAGAATTTGTATTTAATAAAGAAATTGAGAAACTTCTACGCGTCGCAAGAAAATAAAACTTTGGCTTTAAGCTATAGATGTAACAGAAGCACGCAGTACAACGCAAGCAATGCTGATATATACTGCTGCAGACAGAAAAGCGTGCGATGTTGGCAGAAATGAAATATTTTGCAAAGTGTAGGCTTTCATTTCACAGCACTTGAGGATGCTTGCCTCTTTATTCATTGTTTACAAATCGTAAATTGTCACTACTTAATTTGGGGCTTTAAGCCTAGTTTATGTTTGATCCTGTAAGATGATGATTATTTTATTATTTCAACTGAGGCCTTCATTGGATACGAACACTGGACTCTTAGGTGGCAAACATTTCAACACGCTTGTATTTGACACTAAGAGCGAGGAAGCTTACAGTCTCGTAGAGATTCAATACTGCGTATAAGTACTCGAAAAATTGTTTACAACAGTGCCTTACACAATAGGCTTATGTCTGCCTTGTAACCAAAGTATATGCATATTCGTTAGCTTAATAGGTAACTTAATTAAAGCTCAAGCTTAACTCAAGTTGAAAATGGTTCGGTCCAGATGTATATGTACATAAATCGCAGGGTAAAACCAACGATCCACAACACAGGAACCAGAGGTCAACAAATTTTGCCAGAGTCAGGGGTTAAACAGAATCAAAAATAATGTAAAATTCGCTAATTTTAACAATACTACAGATTTGAAAATTTCTCTTTATATGCGAAACGGTTTAAACGACTGGATCAATTTAGCACATAATTTACAAAGGCCTCGCTCTTACAATAAACTCATTGCAATTTTTATTCATTATCACCTAAGAATAAACTGTATGCTATCTCCCTGAAGGAAAACCAGCAAAATCCTGAAAATATTAACACAACAGCAGAAAAACAAAAGGTTAGCCAGATTTGAAATATTAACGCACACAAACGGTTGGAAATTGAAAAGCACACGATAACCGAAATGATTTCTCGCTTGAAGATCTAAACTCTGAATGGAGGTGAAAAATATCGGAGCCGGTCCCTGATGAAGTTTGCCGCAACCGGAAAAATTCCAATGGTTTCAAAAAGAAAATGAAAACAGAATCTTAAAGCAGTTTTTGTCGGAAACGAATATAGATCCAGTTACACTCTGATATTAATTTCAAAGAATACAAAAATGTTTCCACTGCAACTGATTTCGCGAAATAAGTCAAAAATAATAAATTTCTAAACGTCGATAATTTTATTAAAGTTTTGTTTCAATTAAACAATTTCCCGACACCAATATAAAAAATCTGAATAATCGCCAATGCGGGTATATACATAGGAGGAAATGACCAGCACAAGCCCAACTTTCTGGTGACATGCAAAACAGAAACAGACACCGACTCCGACCCAAAAACTGTTATTTGGTTATACTCCGTCACTAGCTAAGCGGATAAACGAACATTCTCTATAATAATTTGCAAGAAATATTTTCAAAATTCCGATGTTCAAAGCTTACAAAAAAGTACATCAGACGAGTGGAAATTGTACTCATCATACAAATAATAACCAAAAATAAAAGTGTAGCATACAAAACAACAGATTACAAGTAAGCTTGGAATATATTAATACTAATTTCTTCAAAAACTATAATTCAAAATTCACACATGCAAGGTTTCGCAGCGATAATTTTCCAATTATTTACCACAGACGGGTTTGATCGCAGGCAGGGAGCAAAATATATGGGCGTAACTCTGATCACAAAATTTTAAATCTCTCGAGTTTCTGAGACAAGAGTGTAACATTTCGGGTGTGACCACACGTGCAACTGCAAGAAACTGCACAGTGCAAACATGGCTGAATGAAATATACTAGCGAATCTATATGATAAATTATAAATACTGTAAAGCTCGAAAATATAATCAAAACAAAAAAAAACAGCAAGCATATAAATATAATGCGCAAAACGGTGGCAAGGTAATAGATGCTACTGACAGTGATAATATACAGAACTCTATCACTTCCAGAGGTTTTGAGTTTTCACATAACGGCACAAAACTACGAGATTTGTAATCTAAACGGCCCAATGTTTGGTTAGGGAAGGGCGAGTAAACCACGACCCTGGTTAAACCGAAGAAATCTGGTCATCCAGCACTAATTAAATGTGAATGCATTGGTAGGTAAAGATTTCTTAACCTGGCTCGTGTTTCAAGCGTGGAAATTTTTTTCAAAATCGCTTTAAAGGCGACCCATATTAAACCAACCTTAGGTTTTCTCGGTAGGAAAAAATTTTGTTAAATTTTCGGTGTCATTTTTATTAATAAAACATTATCACTTTACTTTCTTGGTAGACGACAGCATAAACTTATTTACATTAAGTAGCAGAAATGGTGTAATATTCAAAGAAAAATACCACCTTTTGGAACCAGTGGCACATCAGGCTTAAAAATGGCACCGCTGAACTCAGTGCATCGGAATCTATAAAGAGCAATTACTCACGACATTCCAAGACGTCCATATTCCGTCCCTCAGGCGTAAAATGTTAGTATGTGGCTGATCCCAAACATCCAGTGACCAATGGAGTGGAAGGCACAGAAAAAGCCAGCATTTAAAGTGAACCACAGGGCCCTGATTCAAAATCCAAAGTTACTCGTAGAATAATTGAAATTTTACAAAAAATAATTACAAATTTTTTTTGAATTGTAACAATTTTGAACAATTTTGACAACTGTGAATCCAGCATCCAAATTTTCATCAACCCACCATAAAAGGCGAATTTTCACAAATTTAACATTTAAATAAATATATACACACAGCAAATACAACAGCAAGCGTGCAATTAACTACAGCGTGCAACCAGACACAACTCTGTGGGACACACGGTAACGAACATAAAATCCCATCACCTCAGAAAATACCTTCCCTCACACACCACTGCTGACGCCCCCTCTGGAACACCAGTCATGCATAATCACCTATTTTTTCATTTTCATCGCCGTCATCTTCTGTGTCCACTTGCGATTTTGCTGTTGTTGTTGTTGTTGTTTCTGTTGTTCGAATTAAAGTGCGTTCTGTGACTGTTTCACCGTACGGCGTCCCATCGTCTCCGGATGAAAATACATGCGATTCACGTTCTTCAATCGCTGTTGTTGTATGTTGTTGTTGTTGTTGTTGTTTTGTTGGCGACTCCAGTGGCGACTGAGCGTCTTTCGATAACTGTTCATGTACTTCCAAATCATGAACAACAGTTGTTGTTGTTGTAGGTGTCGCTGGGCCTGGCACCGCATCTGTGATCGCGTATTCTTGTGTTAATTGCACTGCAGTCGGACTAATTTCGCCTGGCGATTGCGTTTTGGCGACATATTCAGCGGCAAGTTCGTGGGTTGGTTCTGTAAAAAAATAAACAATCATAAAATAATTAAACAAAATAAAACAAAACAAAAAACAGTTAAAAATATATAAACATAACAGCACTTAGGCAAGTCAACACCCGCAAACGTCCGTAAATAATCAATCTCCGATACAAAACGAAGCTTTTGATGCCAACTGTTTCTGCCAACAAGTAAAAACTCAGTGTACTTTAAGTAGTATTCACCCTAAGCTTTATTATGTAACCACGAAACAGACAATTCTATGCGTTAGGGTTGTGCTATACTTGACGTCCGGCGCCGGCCGTCATCCGTACGGCGCCGCCTGTCACCGCACGCCGCCGTTTGTTACCGTGCGATTTCGTACGCAAATAACTCACGTACGATAACGTATGGCGAGGGACGGTGTACGGACGGCACCGTACAGGTGACGCACGGTGACGGCCGGCGCCGGACGTCAAATATAGCGCAACCCTAAGTCTAACCGTAACCCTTGTCGAGACAAACTCTACAACGACTCAAATCGAACCAAACGAATTAACCATAAATGCTAAATACTCTGATCAGCTTAAACACAAAGCACAATATTTATACTCCAACTATGAGTCTATTTTCAACTTAAATTGTTTAATCAAAATTCAAGTATTTAATTTTTTTTTAAAAAATTTGTTTTTCAAAAAATACTTTGCAAGTATTTTTCGTACCATAAACAAGCGACAATCGATACTTCCTGGTTTTGATCAAGCAAACGCCAGTAACAAGAAACGGAAACATTGTTAGTGGTAAACTAACACCAAAAAAACTACGTATGCAACAGCAACGCCACTAGTTTTTGTACCGTTGACTCCAAAATAGAGCATTTTATCGCGAACTCTAAACAGGGACTGTCAATAAATTGGTCAAAACTAAAACCACAGTCCTGGTTCGGTGTCACTGCGAAGCGTAGCCAACCTCTAAACAACCCGTGACCAGACAAACGTTCGTTAACGAACATCTCAAAACAATGCCAACCGTCTACTAAACCAACACAAACGTTACCCACCGTTAATAGAACTCATTACTCTAGAATGTGTTATCCCCCTATTACAAATTGAAATTCCTTAGCGATAATTTTACTCTTCGCCCCCCAAACTAAACTCAAAATTCAGATCACCCCAACACACATTCCTACATCCGTCCCAGCCAAACAGATACTGTACGTAGTACCTATAGCAAGCAAGTCACTGGCAACCACCCTAAAGTGAGACAACCCACTGCGTCAAACCTAAACCTTACTTCGCAACTATTCATCCTATTTGGCGGCCACTGCCTGCATGCGGCTAATTGCTTTTCGCATTCCGGACAAAAATACCAAACCCAAATCCTACCCACAAGTCCAGGCGCGCTTGCTAAATGTGTACCCACACGTTTGTCGTGGTGATAATACTCGAGTTTTTAAGCCTGCATTTAGGTACGCTTTCAAACTTATCACAACAAGCCAGACGGGCGGTAGCGAGAAATTTAGATTCGCACACAGGCCTCTCTATCTCTGTAAACGACTACAAAATTGACTCTTCAAAAATAGCGTTGACAGACAGACCAGTAAGCATTATTCAAAACACCGTTTCTACGGACTAAATAATTTAAACTGGAACGAGCGGGAGTCAGCCGTTTGGCGTCCACACCCTGACTTTGCTCCCGAACCGAATTTATTTAAAACGAATTACACCTGAGTACGCTGAGAAACACTCGTTTAGACTGCGAACGGCCAACAAGTCTACTGACGTAAAGCTGATGCTTAAAATAGCAAAATGTCTTTAGCTGTACAGTGAACGCTGCCCAACCATACCAAACGACGCGTCAGGTGTTAACTGAAAGCTTAATCAAGGGTAGTTGCCTTCGGTGTCTTGGAAACAGCTACAATCATTAGGATTGAGTCTAAATCAACTTAGTTGCCTGGTCTCATCATATGTTAATCAATCAGGTACGGTCGCCGAACACACGGTTGGCTCTAATGTTCGAACCGTTCGGCTCTAACCCTTCGGACGCCTACTGGCGATTCGTTCCTCGCAGCCGACCGTGGTGACCTTATACGGACATTGGCTTTGCAGTTCATCCACACACCTTTCTTACGCACCTTTAACTTCGTCTCGCAAATTTTGTTACTGTGAACCAAAACAAGCTCATTTGAGCCATAAGCTAATTACGTAGTTGAGTCTCAAGAGAGCTGTCAGCCCCCCTATTTCCGGGCACGAAAGGTACTACTAACAACAACCTGGTAGACTGGCTGGCTTGCTGACTAGCCGATTAGTGCTCTAACCTGCATGAAACCATCTGATTCAAAACCAACAAAAACCATTCAGATTCGAACCAAACTTAAGCAAAAAAAAATCAACTTTAGCATAAAAAACGTTAACTAAAAATTACTTAACTCACAAACGATTGTTTTTGAAAAGCATCGAAAAAACCAAGGTTATGGGACTCAGGAACGAAAAATACAGTAAGACGACATCACCTGATTAATCGAAACCTGTCTTGCAAATGACATCCATACAGTACAAAACGACACAACTCTACGAGTCTCACAAGTCGCTCAGGTTACGTTTGTTGAACAAAGACTAAACCTAAACCACCAAACCTAATTCTATTTTCATTTTTTTGAAATTTTAATCGAAATTTGAAACTTCTCGAGCGTTCTCTTGTAATCCAGATTGGATATTTAGTAAATTTTTCGAAATCCAATTGACTGAACAGTTTGTCTTTGCTTCCAACATCAATTGACCATCTCACAAATTACAGTTATGATTAGCACCCACTGCGCTCATAAACCTTATCAATGAAATGTTAAAACAGTCAACTTTACAAGGAGCAAACTTTCAACAGCTAAGGGGGTCGCCATGGGTTTTCAGGGGTCACGTCCCCTTTTGGCGAATTTCTACAATAGTTTTCAGATATGGTTTCAATTGTCAACACACGAAATCCCTTCGATAGTTTTATAGAACGAAACCCAACCGTTCCAAAGGATCACATCAAAATGTCCACAACCAAGTAATTTTTAACCAAGACCTGCTGTTAGAGGCAGGGACACACCATTCCAGCCTGTCCCGAAACCACATCAGCAACCCCACAAAAACACTGGTACTACGCCGTCTGTGATCATCCTAAATTAATCGATAGGCACCAGTTTCAACAAAAATAATGAAAAAACCACCACCAAAACTACTTTTCTCAAAATTAAATTAACCTTCAAATAAAAAAGTACTAAAAATTGAAAAAAGTGTAAAAAAAAACAAATATATACATTTTCGGTTTCCGAAGACATCTGGTTTGGGCTCTGGGCACTATGCAAGCTGAATCCACAAAGAAACGCCGCACTACAGGCATGCCTGGCTTGCTTACATAAGCACATTTGTTAATTTGTTAATTTTAAAGATTGCCCTAAGAAGCACAGGGTTAAAGTCACGCTGAAATGTCCTTCAACCCATTTTTCAGAATGTTTTTCAAAAGCAATACAATATACCTCAAAAACGCTATTGCACCCCCCCATTCGTCCTCAAACGGTTCCAGCGTCCCCTGTGAGACCATCTACAACCAATCAAATAAATCTTAATTCTTCGACGTATTACAGAAAGTAAAGTATACTTAAAATAACATAAAAAGATGTCGCCAGCTCAACACATTTTAAATTAAACTTTTTTTATTACCCAACTTAACCCGAAAATATAGAAGTATACTAAAATCAAAACAAAAACCAACACTTAAGTATGTTCCAGCTGTGAATTGTGTTTTTCCTACCGCTCTTAATCAGATAGTTGTCAACACCAGCGCCATTATAGATATTCTGGCAATTTCCAAGCACATGCAAAGAAACACCGTAATTATTGCGGAACAGTGTTGGTTAATACTCAACAAAATTCTGACTGGTATAACACTCATGTATAAGCGTACGCATCTCCAAACTGGCAACTTATATTTACAAAATTGAAGCGAAACATTTATACTCAAAGGAATTTTCACGAGTAATCCCAGAGTTTAAAAAATATCCCTAAAATCCTTTTTATTATAATCAGCGGATTACTCCGCAGCGAGTAGTTAACAAAACCACAAACACAAGCAGAAGCCATCACCGTCAAAAAAATTAATAGCCTAAAGCATAACTCCATCGAACAGCCCACATGAGCAAGATTTTAAAAATTCCATTCTCTAGAGATAGGCCCAGTAGGCTTCAAAATAAATTTGCAAATAGGAAATTTTTTGAAATTTTGCGCGTTTGTTGCGTTTGATTTATCTTGCATACTTGCGAGTCAAGTTTGACGTCCGTAACTGCATCACTGCGTCTGTTTGAAAACCTATGACCAACTGGTGCTAGAACCTATACACCTCTAAGAATACAGGCCAACATTCCAGAAACCCAAGTTTGTCATTCTGGCGTAGAAATAAAAAACAATCGGGGGTGTGAGGGCCCGGACCCAGGGTTTCTTTTGCGAAAACGCGCAATTTAATTTTTGCATACCACTTTACACTTTTTTTGCACAAATTTTAGCACGCTGAATTGTATCTTACACTATCTTTGAGAATCGTTTTCCGTAAGCCAAACGCCTGTTTACCTTGATACACAATGATCCCAGCGGATTCGACGTTATAATCATCATCATCATTATCGTCATCGTTTGGTGAAAATGCGGCAATACCAGGTGGAGACGCTGGGATTGTTGACAGTTCGGGACTACGCGCAACGCCGTACACCTGATACTCGTCAGTCGGTTCAGCGTTTTCGTCCACGTCGTCTGCTTTTCCTTGTTGTTCTTCTTCTTCTCTTTCATCCTTTTCTTCTCCATCCTCTTCTCGTGTTCCTGCTTCTCCTGTGCCTACTCTTTCGCCCTCTTCCGATTGTTTTCGTTTCACATCGGTTAGATCTTCTATTTTATCGTATACACTTAAGTCGACTTGATGTGCATATTGCTGTTGCTGCTGTTCGTCAGTTTCATCACCAGCGTCCTGTTTGTCTTCTCCAAACTGGACTTCCGGGACCATATCCATTTGCGTGTCCATTTTCTCGCCATGAGCTTTTTCGTGGCATGGCAGCGTGGTTACACTTTCATGAACCATGCCCATTTGATCGTACATCGGATACTCAGCCGTGGCTGTCGTTTGTTTAATAGTTTCGGTCACCACAATTTGTCGAGTCTCAATTTTCTCCGGCATTTCGTGTCGCACAGGTTCTTTGTGTTTTCCATCCTGTTTCACAGTTCGTGCTTCAAACTGCTTCAGCAGTTCTTGAACTGATGGCCTTCTTGTTTCTTCTTCTTCTTCTCCTTCTCCTTCTTCTTCTTCTTCTTCATGTTCTTTACTGTCTCTTTGTTCCTCTTCAAAACGTTGTCGGTCACTTGCCTCAACCCCATGATCCGACTCCTCAATACCCGGCGGAGGTGACTTTGGTAGTTCCGGCGGATATACTTCCGGTATTGAAACATCCGATTCACCTTCATGTCCAGAGATTTCAGGTTTCATATATGGTTCGGTTGGATCGATCCGGTTCAGTACCTCCACATCGAATGACGTCGTTTCCGGTTGCTCAATGTCATCCTTTTCTGGACGATCCAGTTCATCACTAGTAGATGCACCAACAACAGGCGTGTAAGGTTCTGTCTTGTCATTGTACGCTATCGATTCAACAATGTCAACGTTGACATCCTCAAATGAATCATGCCCGTCCTTCAAGGGCATGTCCACCTTTGAAATTCCGTCACCATACACCTCCACTGCTTGAGCTGCTCTGAGAAAGGAAGGCGTCACCACAGGCTCAACTGGACCAACAACCCCATCATCCTGCTCACGTCCTTCAATTTCGAACTCACTTGTCTTCGCTGAAACCATTTTCTCTTCGCCTGGGCTACCCTTGTCTACCGTGTCTTGTATCACATCAGCAAATCCCGGTTCGTCCGGTTCCGCTACACGATCCGTGACTGCGTCTAAGCTCCGTTCAACGGTGGTAACCGTTGTCGTAGTAGTACTAGTAATCTTTCCGTCGACTTCATATTCGCTCTTCTTTTGCACTTGAGTTTTTGACAGCATTTCTGGCTTTAATCTCGATTCAACTTCAGGTTCTGCGACCAATTTCTCTTCACTTTCCAGTTCCGCTTTCTCTTCCCGGCCCACTTTCGTTTCCAATCTCCTTTCCAACTCTGAGTTCACTTCCGGTTTTAATTCCTGACTGACAACCACCGCGTCGCTAACATCCGGTCTATCAACTGCAACAGCGTACGGCATTTGTGACTGTGGAAACTTTTGCATTTCATGAGATCGTGTCAAAGTACGCGCAATGGATTCAACGTCACTGGACAGCCCTTCCTGATCAAGTCCCAAACGCGGCGGCTTCGAAGGCTCGTCGGAACGTGTTTCTAGTTGTTGTTGTTGTTGTTGTTGTTGTTGTTGTTGTTGTTGTTGTTGTTGTTCTTGTTGTTCTTTTTCCTGTTCTTGTTTTTCTTTTGACAGTTTGGCTTCGGCGATACCTTTTTCAGGCAAATCATAATCACTTACGTCTCGAACCAAATCTGAGTACAAAATACATAATAATAAATTACATTCCAAAGTATGAAAAAAACGACAACAGAAGTTAGTTTCAGGTCAACCAATTATTTAAACTTCGAATATTAGCAAAAGCAATCCGTCACCACCGAGAAAGCACACAGTTAACAAACACGATCGATATTATTGTACATGTCAAGCTGGCATAGCACGTTTTTGTCTATATTCAGACATTACATGCTTATATGCGTTGACGCGGCCAAAAAGTTTAGCGAGCGGGGAACGACCTGCTATTACTTCAAGTGTCATAAAGCAATTTTGTTTGAAAATTTTTCATAAAGGGGACTCTTACGTTTTTTGTAAAATTTTAGAAAAGTTCGTGGAATATACCCCCATCCACTGTGGCTAAACCCCTGTGCATACATAAAAAGTTTTAGTAGTCCGAAATTGCTTTCAGCCAGCCAAACAGTGTTTATGAGTTTGACACAGCTCACTTGCCAAGTAGAAAAAAAACAGGTGTTCAGGATACGACTCAATGTATGAACGCGTGGCCGTATCTTACGTAGAAGCCATGACAACTTCACACAATACAATATTCCGTTCGAGACACAGACAAATCGTTATTGTGTTACAGACGAAAAATTGCATTAGAAACGAAGCCAAAGAAAATGCTGAAAAGTGTGTTTGTTAAGAAGCGAATCACGGGCCATCACCAACCACAACAGCACTGGGACATTATAGCAATTGAAATAAATTAGCTTTGTACACACAGATATACGATTAGACAGGGGGACACCAGAATTATATAGGTACATTTTGTTATAAACACATAATATCTACAGTCACGAACAGAATTAAGTGTGCAGTGATCGCAGTTGCGTCTGTTTGCAGTTGCAATTTCATAATTGCGTTTGAAATCATTTGAAAAATTAATACTCGGCAAATCACGCGTAACTGTAAACGGGGTTATGGTCACAGTAACGCCGAGCAATTAAATCCTGTTGCGATTGCACCTTAATTCTGTCCGCGTCTGTACTTGTAGTAGAAAATAAACTTACATGTGGTTGATATCCGAATCCGGCAGAAAATTTCATAGCGTTAAAAAGCAATGCAATCAAGAAACAAGAAAATAAATAGAAAACAACTAAAAATGACAAAAAAATGAAAAATTATTTACCTGTTTTAGGAATATCTCCACGCAAAGCACGGAAATCGATACCCGATTCAGCGGATTCGATCAGTTTCGACGGTTTGTCAATTAACTCTTGTTCTGCAAATAAATAACACACTTAAGTAACAATGTAACATTTTTTAATTCGATCATAACCACTTAAGTACATAAAACTCGCTAGGTTCATTAGGCTTAGGTTCAGTTTTTGGCTATATTTCTAAAAACAAACTAGTTTTCAATTTAAATTCACTCAAGAAATCTTTAGACTCGGATACCCTGGTGTACAAAATTTCCAACCACTCAATAAATTGGCCAAACTTAATGTTAAGTTTCTAAAAAATCCAAAAAACAAAAATATATTATTGTTTTTTACTTCAGTCAAATAAAAGTAAGCTTTAGCCTTCGACATAGGTTCAACTTTTGAATACCTTCCAATCGTTTCTGAGCGATTGTTTTCTCTTCAACGTTTGTTACGGTTTCAATGTTGAACATACACTTTTGAATAATGTCGTCACGGCCGATTGCTCGCAAGGCACGTTCTAATGCGTTTCCTGCAACCAAAAAACACAGTAGAGAGACGTTGAATGAAAACAGTAGCAAAAACTTCGTAATTACTAATTAAATCAAAATTCAGGAAAAATGTGCTAAAAATCCTGTAACATCCGGAAGTTACCCTCCATCCGGTCCCAAACTTACCAGTTGCCAAGCGACCCGCGCGCTCGAACCAAATACGAAGCACAATCGCTGGTTCGTCGCCACGATACTCGTCTCGAATTTGAGCAATGTCCGAGTCAGGCAAATCCAACTCAACCGCTAAACGGTCCCAGTCATCTCGCAACTCGTGTGCAATGTCTGACAAACGAATGTTCGCTTTGTGTATCGCGTCTGGTACTATAAATAAAATATTGAAGCCCTATTCTCCACTGCATTTAACGTCATAAATTTAGTGGTTCGTTGTGTGACCAACTGAAAAATTTCCTAAAATCGATACAGAACAATCCAAGGTTCATGAGCCTGATATATGGCAATAAAACCGTATTCAGCTAAATATCACTTACATGGACCTTTAAGCTGTGAATATTTCCGATCAAGTGTAATCGCAAAATGTTGTTGTTGTGCCGGAACAGCGGTGATTCCGTGTCCTTCAGGCAACACAACGTTAAGTGTACAAATCGGATGCTGAGGAGGCAATGACTCAGCGCGATATTTCGGATCACGCATAAACGCAATCCGGCCAACTGGTGGTTCGTCAAGTTCACGAAGCTAAAAAGCACAAAATACCCAAAAATCCCGTATTTAATAACAAGAACAATAATAAAAACATACCATATAAAACTTTCCGATACAAAAACAGTACCACTGATCCCAAAGCCTCAATAGTGTTAACTTAAACCTAAGCCTAAATATTGTCACACAACAAATTTAGTCGAACAATAAATTGATAATTTCTGAAATACATTGCGCACAGCTGGACATATGTATCTTCGCCTAGTGTCCACACACCATTAAACTAAATATCAACGATGACTTTAAGGACTAAAGTGTACATCTGTTTACGATTTGCGTGGTAAACAAAAATTGGACCACAAATACCATTCAAAAATGGGAGGATCGGAAAAACCAAAAACGTAACGCGCGTTGAGTACATTGTTTTCTACACTGAATGCGCCAGTTGCATACTACTTAATTGAGTATATACAATTCACTCTTAACTAAACCAATCAGACCAAAACAAAGAGCGTCTTACTCGAGCCGAAAACGGTAACCGATTTTCTTGAAACGGTACAAATCCAACCGAAAGTTGATCGCCAGATTTCGTTATAGGCACAATGTTGCCCGCAAATTCTAGGTACTGTTGCTTACCAGCGAGTACCTGAAACGGTACACCAATTTCGAATTTGAGAACGCATATTTATGGCTTCCTTAGGAATATTTCTGTCTAAATACGGGGTTACATTAAAAACATCCTAAACTCAGAATTTTGAAGCGTGGGAAATTCGCGAGACGGGGTTAACAATGCACAGGGAACCCATACATTTTTAACCAATAAGCTCTGTTAATAATACATTTGACAACTTTTTGCAAAACATTTTTCATAATAAATTAAGCCCGTCTCCATGAACCTAAGCCTATATCAGAGAGAAAACCGTTGTGCGTGATGTAATAGTAACTTTTCGTCGAATGTTCTTTAACCGCATATTCCATCAAGGGCGTAGACTTGGAGATTCCAGGGGTCAAACCCCCTTTGAAATTTTAGTAAAGGGCTTTTTTTAAACACGACTTTAGTTTGTATCACAAAAGCCCTCCTTCGAAATATTTATAGAAAGTACCTGTACCCCCTTTCCAGAATTCTCGCTACGCACATATATTTGATCCCTACCTACCTACCTACGACCGCTGCGTCTCTACAAGCCCCAGCCGCAAGTGTAATTTACCTCGACATCGCGACTTTTAGCAATTTCAGTGAAATGTTCTTGTTTCTCGAGTGTTTTGTCTTCTTTATCATCTGTCATGCAAAATACACGCAAATACGACTCAGACGCATCCAAATACCGAGCGAATATGACAAATTTTCCCATGTACGGCACCACAATCGCTTCGGTATAAATCTCTTGTGCCATACGTGTTGAATCGCGTGGCGTTTGACAGTCCATCAACCAAAATCTGGATAAAATTCACCAAAATTGCATAGCTAATACATCTTACGATATTCCATCTGAATGACTATTTTACTAGATACATATTATGCACTTATATTGCTTGTTCAAACAAACATACTAAAGCTATTTGATTCGAACCCACGACCTACCGATCACAATTCCAGTACTTCACACCATGCAGCTACACAGCCTATGCATCTCATTCGCTACATTGGCTCTATAAAGAGAGCTTGGTCGAATGCACTTAGCCAACTACGAATCACGAGTCGTTGTTCCCTTTTAATTCTACTTTAGACATAATCATAGTTTACGTACCTGGCTGACACAGTTGTCGTAAACGATACAGAATTATTCAAAAAGTTCAACTGCGTTGTCCCGGTGATATCTTCCCATTGCGCAGGAGCTTGACCGCCTACAATACAACAAAACTAACGCGAACTACACATTTTCGCCACAAATTACACGTGGCAACTCTTGACTGCATAGAGTAAACTATGAGCAACTAAAATTGCAAACAATGCGTATGAAATGAATACGCAACGATTACTTCAATTTACGTAGCGAAACTCACAGTGTTTGCAGAAGGCCCAGTTGCCAACTGCGACAAATAAAAAGGTGTGAAGGCAAAGACAACCAAATACTAAAACGATCCGTAACCATGTTAACCTCCTGCTGGGTGAGAAGAGGCAAAACAAAGTTAGGAGGGGCATGCGATTGGAATAGGTCGTAACTTTACGCGCAGGACTAACACTTTTGTAGAGCAGCCAAACTATATCTAACGGGCTGAGCCCGTCTGTCTGTACTCTATCTAGGGGTCGGATACAAACTAAGTAATTTTGCGAACGCTTACTTACCCGTAATACTACACAACAGCCTCAGCGTGGGGGACTCTGTGCCGGACTGTCCGTAGTGTTGCGTGGTAGTCATTGACTGATTAGCGCCTTGCGGAAGTGGAATTGTCAACGTGATGGGTTTGTGAAATTTTCGACGCCGTGGTTCGACGGTTACAATTGGCGACACTGCAACGCGGTTACCGTGCAATTTGTGAACAACGTCGTAGGGAACCGGATGTGCCTAAAAATACCAGCACTGCATATATCATAACGTTAACAAAATGCATACGTCATTTGAGTACATATAGCATATATCACCAGCTGACCGTAGGCCCTGTGAATCTCGAACCACCGAATGGAGAATTTTAAACTTTGAGCACATTTTTGTTTCCGTTAGTCCTCGTACTTGTGAGATGAATTTGACATATGCATTCAATCCTTGTACTCTTTCAACACTCTGTTAGTTTAGTTCTTAGCCCTACCAATCCGCCATCGTACAACCGGAAATCTGCTTCCAGCTCCATCACCGGCTCCGGTTTTTGCACATCCGGTTGCGCTCAGTTATCCAACCCTGGTCCCCAATAGCCATATACCACGCACTAACCTGAACCCGGAGCTCACTAACCTGTAAGCTGACTTTGATCGTTTTCGTCAACGCTCCCTCAGGGAATATCGCTTGAACCTGTGGCACAACAGTCGACGAAATCATTCCACCCTCGGGGCCAACAGCGTGAACTTCTTGGCGAACGCGAGTAACGATTGCGAAATATTGTGGAAAATCATTGGTTAAAATTCGTGTAATTCGTGTCGTTTGCAAATCTTCGAGTTGAGACAATTCTTAAAATAAACAATACAATAAACACTGACAACAAAAAATTCTGCAAGTAAAATATTACATTTCAAAAACATTTGTTTTTCAAATAGTCACTTCACCAATTAAATGTATCATTTGGTGCGTCAGATGTGTGCAACGTTTTTGGTTCGTTCGTGGAAAACTTAACCTTTTATACTATTGAGCTCAAGTTACAAGACGTATCAGACACCCACTGGAGACAGGCATTGCACACACGTTTGAAAATAAAGGCATAGCGTTAAGATGTACCTTCTGGATCAAAACTTTCGTTGAGAACTTCTTGAACGGCGTCTTCAGTTGCTTCCAATTGATGTTCTTTCCAATGTTCTCCATCATCAGAACGTAGTATTACAATTTCGCGTTCATGGCCGCGTAACGACGCAAAATGTGGCACTTCAATGATCACTGGCCTAAAATGGGACATAAATATTAACATATTGACTCGGCAAAAGCGAAATAACACTAAAATTCCACTAAATAGATAAACATGTAATAATATAATGCAAAATATAGATAAAAATTGAAATAAAAAATTATATAAATACATAAATAACGCGACAATGTACTTCAAAAAACGTTACAAACAGTCTGACTCGAAAATCATTCCGAAAAATTAAGTGAAAAAGTACTGAAGGATTCTATTCCTACCATAATTTATATGGCTGTGGTTGCTCCTTACGTAATATATACTACAAAATACGACTTAAAATGTTTAATATACAAAATTTAAAAAAAGACAAATTTTCATCTTAAACTTTCCACTTAATTTGTACTATTTTAAACTTCTTTTACCCCAAGAATTTAGCACCAGCCGGACCCATTTCAAGCACACGAGATGCAAGCGATTCACCTTCGCACAACGGTGGTGGATGGGTGAGTTTATCCTGAAATGGATTTAGATTCATGATAAAGTCAAGAGTAGATACTGTTCACATTGGAGAAGAGTATGCAACTGGGTACATTCCGTGTACGAGAAAACATATCCAGCCAACCCAGCCACGCGTTGCATTCTTCGCCTACCCCGTTTCCAGTGTGGGGGTACATCAGTTGACCACACATCATTTCACATTAAGCGTATTAAACATTTAATATTAATTGCATCAAAAGTTGATGATGGCTCTCTTAGACAAGTGTATACAACGAAGTAGCTGGCGTTCGCATGCTACGAAATGTACCAGCACGCGTTTCACTTTGACCCTACATGCCTCATTTTGACAGATATCAAAAAACTGAAGCATAATTCTTCGTAGGATGGATGCCACAGCACTAGTTCAGTTTCCACATTATTTAACATTATTTAAAACCATTATCATTTAATGAGTTCGAGGTAAACTAAAATTCAAATTTTCCAACTACTGGCTATTTTAAAATAAAAGCAACTATTTTCTTTTATTACAAAATAACCACGAAAGTGTTTTGTTTGTTTGTTTGTTTGTTTGTTTATTTGCTTGTTTGTTTGTTTCTGTTTCTTTGTTTATCAGCCTCTGTCTGTTAAATTTGTTTATTATTGTTTGCTAGTTTGCACCTCTTTTGTTGGTTTGTCAGTTAATATTCTACAGCTCTTATATTTAGTTGATTGTTGTTTGCTTGCTTGTCTGTTGGTTTGACAATATTGTTACTTTGTTTATTTACCTTTCTCAAATATCGGCAAGTAATCCGCATCGGCATCGGTGCTTTTCGCGGCGGAACAATGATTCGAACACCGGAATGACGACAGCCACGCATTGCACCGCCTCGTGCGTCAACCATAAACGAAATGAGAAATCTGAAAATTTTCAAAATTAATTTCACATTAATTACCTTAACCAAAACCTATAAGCAACCAGAATTACATAAGACAATGCTTCCAGCCGCAGACCCGTGCATCCACGTTGGAACAAAACACTTTCCTACCAGGGACTTTACAAAACCCATATTAACTAATTTGCATACCAAGCATACAGATATAAATCAGCTTGAACACTGCCCAAAATACGCATGTGGTGCATTCCAGTTTTAATAATATAAACAGCTGTGCGGCCCGGGTGTATTTTCGCCAGTGATCAATTAGAACACTGCAAAAATATTACCGCCATCTGCGGTTCGAATGTCAAAAACTGATTATAATCCTAACGAAGCAAAAATTTGCCAAAACAAATTTAAGTAGGGGTAAACCGCTTTTTTGTCGAGCCTAATAACAAAATCTGGAAGCAACTAAATAAGTGCCCCATTTTTACTCATTTGAAGAGTATTTAAAGCAACAACATACACAATAAATAAAAACAACAACAACAACAACACAACAAACACATCACATTACAATATGATCTGTCGGCACACAAGATAGCATACTGTTTGGCAAAGTGCAGAGTACTAAAGCCGATCACTTACGTTTTCCTTGCAATCCGTCTGACAAAAATAATTTAATCAAATAATGAACAAACCGATAAAGAATTTTAATTAAGACCACGTAATAAGCCATTATCAAAATATACCCTCGTCGTACTATATTGCGCTTTCTCTCTGAACCCTAACGCATTGACATGGTCCACGATCCATCCAGTTTCAGCCAGCCTTTCCTCACCCGACTCCTCCTTTCCCGTAGTAATAGTAGATCCTGCCCTTGGATCATTTTGGTTCCCCCTGAAACAGTTATGGACCCCTCAAGTAGATATGCGAACCACCGCATTCCCGTACACCCTAAAGTCTTTGGGTCTTCAAAAACCTGGGGCGAAAGTATGGAATTTGGACCCCCGCAGGAATTAGGTGAAAACTGGCTCAACGGTACCATTTTTACGGCTGCATGCATAGCCAACTGTTCAAAAGTTATGGCCCAGAAATTATACAGCAACCACGCACAGATATGAACAGAAAGTATCTATCAGTGACATATTTGTAAATTAAAACCTTCACCAGATTTTTTTGTTGTAGAACATATGGCTTCCCAAGAAGATTCTAGATCTGTCGCTAGAAAAGAAAGAGTTGGTTCAGTTTTTTGTGAGTTCAATTTCAAATCTGTTTGAATGTACATATTTAAAACTTTATTTATGTTAAATAAGTTTTAATTTAAATGGCAATAACTTTTGAATAAGGCATAATGCATGCCTGCAAACGATACCGCTCAACTCAGCGCGTCGAGATCAATAAAAAAACTAAACTTTTCATTGAATTCCCACGGTGGTCCATTACCTCCGTGAAAACGTGTTGCGTTTTCAACGCCGGATCTACGGGTCAACCCTCAAAATGTATATACATATACAACTCACACAAATCTACTTCCGGGTTTCTCGAACTCGCTTGAAATCTACTCTGACTTACCCAGTATGAACCGCTGCGCGAACAATTTCAACGTTATCCGGCAAATAGTTTCCGACCAAACGATAATCTTTGTCGCCACCTGTGTCAGAAGATAACGCCGCCGTCATTGGCTCAACTTGAACTCGTTGAATTAATTGTTCAAGTTGTTCCTAATAACAAAAAATACACATTTATGTAAAGAGCAATCAAATATACGAATTATACAAACAAAACAAACAGAAACAAAACAAACAGAAACAAAACAAAACAAAAAAACCAAATATACAATAAACAAGAACACCAATGTTTGCTCACAAATTTTCACCGCCTCCTAATGAATTTATTATGGCGGTTTACAAGGATATTAACTGTAAGCCTAAGCTTAAGTTTATGTCGGCTCGCCGTTTGAAACTTATAACAAAATGGTAATGTTTCCTACTCGCAATTATGAACGGTGAAGCCACCAACTCCCTGTGTTTACACTGTTTTCTTTCTTTCTTTCTTTCTTTCTTTCTTTCTTCCTTCCTTCCTCCCTTCCTTCCTTCCTTCCTTCCTTCCTTCCTTCCTTCCTTCCTTCCTTCCTTCCTTCCTTCCTTCCTTCCTTCCTTCCTTCCTTCCTTCCTTCCTTCCTTCCTTCCTTCCTTCCTTCCTTCCTTACTTACTTCCTTACTTGCTTCCTTCCTTCCTTTATTGATTTCTTCCTTCCTTCCTTACTTCCTTCCTTCCTTCCTTCCTTCCTTCCTTCCTTCCTTCCTTCCTTCCTTCCTTCCTTCCTTCCTTCCTTCATTCCTTCCTTCCTTCCTTCCTTCCTTCCTTCCTTCCTTCCTTCCTTCCTTCCTTCCTTCCTTCCTTCCTTTCAGACACGTACGAAGCGTTGTGTTTCGGTAGGTACATGAGTAACAAGCAGTAACTCCATTTTTGTGCCGCTTTAGGAAAACAGGTAAAACGAGCCAAAAATTTCTACACGCGGCTATAAATGTTCAAAGGATGGGACACTCGTTCTCTTGGCATACTTCTACTATGTTTCCTTCTAAGACAAAAATAACCAGAGATCCATCGGATATTAAAAATGCCCAACCTGGAAACTTAAGAATGCACATTTGTACATATATTTAAACCAAATCCAGCTAATTTAGTACTACTTGCTACAGTATGTTATAATTTTGTTTCTACAAGAATCTTACAATATTAACTATGCTTCGTGAAGTACTTAATTTCATCATTTCGAACAAAGTTAACAGCGAAATATTGTGCTTTTGATCATAAATAAAAAATACCATACACTGCAGCAATCAATATCAGGCATAGCAGGACGCCGGAGCCGGATGTCGGATTTTTAGCCACAGCCAGATATCCGATTAGGACCAAAAACACAAATTTGCGAAACACAGACATACCTGATCTGCGGATTTGTCCATTGGCATTGAATCATCCGCGAGTCCACGCATATCGCCATCCATTGCAGTTTGATCTGCAGGAACGCCTGTGTGATCGTCTCCTATAAAACATAAACAAACCCCATTAAAAATCAACAAAAGCCATGTATATCATACCTTAAATTACAGTATTTTTGAATTAATACATAAATAAATAACCACACCTGTAGCCAGGCCGGGTAGGCAATCACAGCGTGCCTCCTTACGGTAACTTCTTATCGTATTACCACCTTATTAGCGACGCTGGGAATATCATTTCCTGATTACTGCTTTGTCAAATTCAGTATATTACACGAGGTCCCTAAACAAATTATCCATATTTTTTATAAATTCTTCAAACTCATTGCGTATATTAATAACCAGTCGTCGTCAAACTATATGTATTGAGCAAAGCTCGGACACACTTGTGAAATAATTTAAAAAGTAGTCCTAATTTAGGCTTAACTAATTAATTAAGCTAATACGCAAATTAACTATTAGCTAACTATTCAATTGTCGGTCTTGAAGGCTTATAAACAATGTGTTCAGACTTATCACATTCCAAAAACCCTTTAGTACTGAATATGACTGCCTGTAACCCGTAATAATCGGTGCAATAATTCGAAAAGTCCTTGGCTTCGCTAAAAAATAATTCATTTTTCTTCGTCAATCCGGCACATTTTCCATACAAACGAACGAAAGTTGTTAACCTTTAATGCTTACTTGTGATTGGTGTTAGCTTAATGTAACAAGCACGAAATGCATTGTGTGCCGTTGTGTGAACATCTATTTTATCGCAGTTTCTTTTTCTACTGCGTTCATTTCAGTGCAAATTCTTGCGCAAAACAACTACTGGAAAACAAACTGAATCTGACCAATGGATGAACGCGCAAAACATATTTTGAAATCTTACAACCTACAATTGTGCGTAGTACAAACGCTAAAATATGCGTGCAATAACAGATGCTTGCAGGTTGTCGTATGAAACTAAATATATTATGCGAGCGAAAATGCAACGAAGCAAAAATAAGATAAACTCTAAAACTAAACTAGAAAAGCAAAACCCCCATCATGCAGTAACTAATATCAAGAGTGGATAATGACAAGAGTGTGCAACTCTTGGGGTCCTGCCGCATGGTGCCAAAACGTACCACCGGGTGTTGCGATTTTGGCCGACTTTTGCTTGTTTAGAGGGGGTGGTCGCTATCACATGAATACGTCTAAATTAAACAATAACGGAAGCATGTTTGACGCCGCATACATACAGTGTCGTGGTTCGCACCGGTTGTACCCCTTCTTAATAAAGGGGGGGGGCAGGGCAAAAACTCAACGCGTGCCCGGTACGTTCTTTTTTACACCGAATGTGCCCAGTTGCACACTCTTGTTAAACAGCGATTATCCACTCTTGTTAATACGTATATACATATCTGCATATGTTTATATGTCGTAGGCCAAACTGCAAATTCATGCTAACTCTGTAATTGGCGTAACCCAAATTGTTACGTATCCTCAGCCAATGTATAGCAATTGTGCATAGACCTAACTGCAATTTCTCTCGTCTGCGTAGAGTTAGCTAACTATGAAATATTATTCTGAAAGGCATTTTAAACCAGATGAATTAACTTTAATGAACAGCAATTTCAGCCCATGGAGCAAAGCGGAACTCGATTATATCGGAATCGGAACAGCAAATTTAGTCCGGAATCGGAACAGCAACTTTATTCCGGAATCGGAATCGGAACTACAAATCTTGAGCCTATACATATAATTTGCATTAACAGATATAAGCTTCACTCAGGGTGTCTGTTGGCTGGCAATAAATTCCAAAAACGCAAAATGAACAAATTAGCAATGATTTTTTGGTTCTGCACATATAGCTAAACTGCAAACAATTATTGTTATTTTCAAAATAGCACGGTAGTTTTGTGCGTTTAGATGTTGAGATCGAGAGAATTTTACGCAACAATAACAAGTACAATTAAAATTCAAATTTCAAAATTCCAATTCCATCTGTTTGTGCAATTGGAATCGGAACTCGTTTTGAACCGGAATTCTAATCGGAATCTGAATTCTGGTTGCACCGTAGCTTAGCCTAAAAGCCTAAAACAAATTAATTAATTAATTACATATACAACATATCTTAATAATCTATAGAGCATTCACACTACATTTTTCTCCATTTGTGTTCCGTTTAATTTGGTAAGATTCACCAACTGCAATGCCTATCACCACCAGTTGTCAAACTCCCAACCAAATTACATACCTGAGTTATACTACTAGCTCTACTCTACCCTTCAACAAATCTTACCCATTCGGCATTTCAAGCGAAACACAACCGCTCGAAACACATGCGAAATCCTTTGCATAAAATATTTCATCTCGCCAATCGTAAATAAAAATGCAACAAATACTGCACGCACACCAAATTGTACCGATCGCAATTGCAAATCAAGAGTCTCACGGTTGTCGCAGTGTGGCCAACGGCCAACATTCAACATTCAGCCGTCAATAGCACCCCAAACGCTCTCTTCGGTGTTGATGAAGAAAGTAATTCAAATTTTTTTCTCAGTCGCAAACAGTCGACCGACAATAAAAACTGCTCTTAAACGACACAAAACCCGCGCTATATATAGGACGCTCACGAATAGGTAAATAAACATTGATCGGATCGAATCGGGGATATCGATCGCGGAAAAATGAATCGTGTGAAAATGGATCGTGTGAAAATGGATCGTGTGAAAATGGATCGTGGGAAAATGGATGGCGGTAGACTGAATCGTGGAAAAATCGATTGTGGGGAAATAATCGTCGGCAAACTATCAAACGTATCAAACCAAAACTGGTTCGTGTGAAACTGAACGGTTCCACTACATGAAAACAAAGGCATATTTGATAAATACTCCCCAAATTGCGTTGCGATTCCCAAAGTTGACACTGCAAAATGGACGAAAATTCGGATGAAAAGCTACACAAAAAAAATCGCAGAAAAACTAAGTATTACAGCTGATAAAGAGCGAAACACCGCATCCGCGAACACCAGCATAAATATTGCAGATGCTACCAAAGGCAGGTTTGAAAATAGATCTTTCACACGAAAATAGCAGTTAAATAGTTCGTATATGTATATAATATTGTGTAAAATATATTATTAAGCTATGAAATCATTTATTCAAATCTATATAATTAAAGCTGGAATGCCGCACATACGTATTTTGGGCGACTTTACAGCATTACTTTGTTTACAATATTTTCTTACAACATAACTGTGATTGTGTTGTAGAATAAAAATTCGCATGCCGATAGTTCTGGGTTTGCTAACTTATGCGCATTGCGCAAAGCCGGCAGACTTGTCAGTAATAAAAACTACGATTTGTAAGCTTAATTTTCAGATTTTAATATCACTTAGGCTTAAGTTGTGACACAATAGGAAGTGCTTATACATCTACAAAATTAAAAATTCTAGTATCGAAATTTGAATGAAAACTAATTGAGGGCTTGGGGGGGGCAGTTTAAATTTCCAAACCCTTTAACAATCACAGTCCTTACTAATAAGTATATACATACGTACCAAGTCAGGCTTAACCAAAAACGTATTCTATACAACCCGCCTTATTAATTATGCCCCTCAACTTGGCCTATTCTGATTGGTTCTACAGAAACATGCCAAATTTCCCCGGTTCATAAACACATACATAACATAGCCAAGTATACTTTGTTTCCGCAACACACAGCCAATTAAAGTCGCAAATGCTCAGTGGTCCGGTTCAAATTCAGGCCATTCAACTCAATGAAAAATCTCTTCTTTTCACAATTCCTTTTTCAGCCACTGTTGGACCGGCTTACATCTCATCTATTGGCCGGTTTTTAATGCCAGTCAATAATCTTGAGGCACCACACACCAAATAACCAAAGTTGCCCACAAACGGGCACCCTGACCCCACACCCTACAACCAAACGAAACCGAAACAAATTTTTTTACAAATTTTACCACTTTTTTGCAAACCAGTCGGTCAGATCAATCATTTTCGAGCGCGAAATGTTTTTTACTCGGCTTCATTAATCTGAGTCAGAATGTCTGCAGTGTCTATAACTTCAAAATATCGACTATTCAACGGACATATATAATCAGCAGTAACACAGACAAAAAATCCCACACACACGCACACACACGCAAACCCCCAAAATTGATTGTTAACCAAACCCTGTATACTCTCAACTGGATATTTTGCCATCGGAACCACTGACGGATCCAAGAAGGGCACTAGGGCTTCGCGTTCCACCTGAACAGAAATCGAAACCAAAATTTGGTTTTTGGCTTCTCGTTCGCTTCATTCGCCATATTTTCCACTATTACATATTGCGTAGCCTCCCGTCAGTTGGTATACAAAACTTGATTTCATATCCATTATACATCCTTAACCGACACATTCCTGATATATTCGCCAAAAATTTACTTCCGGTTCCGCATCTGGTTGTAAACATATCTTATTACATACACACAACACACACACACACACACATTTTGGCAATATCCCAAGACCAATTTCACCCTGTAAAATTTTAGCACACGCCCCATATTAATTTTTGTAGCCTTTCTTGTACTAAACAGCGAAGCGCCCCTGGTATGCCAAAAAACACCAGTGAAAAAACAAGATTGTTCCGATTTTAAAACTTGATAACAGGTACCCTGTCATTAATTATTAAAGTATGAATACACTCCAAAAGCCGCAAAACAATAATAAATAGTTTGGGTTCAAAAACGTTCAGGCAAACAAAGCCAACGGGAGAACAATACATTGAAAACAAAAAGTTCACAATAATGTAGGAAGGTTTTTGCAACAATTCACACATCTTTATACAAAGTTAGAGACTTCGTTTACGTAAAATAATCAAAATTGTCTCAAAATTTTAATAAACTAAAACTACAGTTCGCTCTTACTTTTCACTGGCAATCTTATGTCCATCCGACCATGTCCCTGCAAATCCGTTGCGTCCGCTTGCTTTGTCTGGTTCAAAATATTCATTGATTGTTGACGCGTACCATTCACCACAGGTTCACTTTCAATTCCATTAATCACAGTCGACCGCCCTTTACTCGATTTTGACGTTTCACCAACAACAACAAGTTGTCCGCCCTGAACCCGTGTCGCATTTCCTAACCCTGGTCCATTACGTACTTCGTTCCGTGCCGGCTCTGTTGCAGACCCACTACCCCCATGTCTATGATACTTAAAAATATCTTTAAACACCGCCGTAAACCGCGCACCAGGGCTCTTTTCTGAAAATTCATCGTCCGTCGTACGCATCTGCGCACTCGACGCCACAGCAGCTGGTTGTACCACGGGCTTAGAATCCTGACCACCTCCCGTTTTCTTTCGTTTCCCGTCAACCACAACGTCTCGGTTTAATTTTTCATCTTCCATTCGACCGTTTTGAACCATATCCATGCCTTTGGGTTCCTCAGCGACATCAGGCTTCATACCTGTTACCTTATCCAATTTGTTTCCAACAGCCGTTGTAGCGTACTTCACACCCGGCATTTGTTTCTGCTCAAGAGTTGTTTCCAAAATTCCACTATTATCAGTTCGGTCCAAAATTTCATATCCCCCATTTTCAGCAATCCCATTCGATCCAATCTTCTTATTTCCAGACTTCACATTCGACACTCTGACACGTCCATTTTCGAACCTATCCCCCAGTTTCCTATTTTCCTCTGCAGTGTCACCAGGGTAGCTTCCGTTCACTCTCAACCCTGTACTGTCATTGCTAATCGGTCCCCGACCATCCTCCACAGATTGAGTCATACTCGCATCAAACCGTGCCAGATGTTGGCTCGCGTTAAACTCACCTGCCCCGGCGGCTACAACCCCGCTAATATCCAACTCGTCAATCTGACCAGGATCTTGTAAACTTAACCCAGGGCTTTCATCCAACTGTCTGCCGGCCTGTACACACCTCCCAGGGCTCAATTCAGCATATGACACGCGGTTGCCGTTTACCTGGTTTGTATCGGGTTGATTACCACCACCTGTGGATCGCAATTCAATCCTTTCTGGTGCAAAACAAGACGGTGGACCCACAAGCTTCCCCGACCCTAGTGAACCTTGGTCAGTTACATCCAACCGCGCACCGTAATCGTGTCGCATGTCACGTAACAGCGTTGGATCTGGATCGCGGCCAAACGATGTTACTGAAGTATCTAAGACGAAATAAAAATAAAAATATCTTTGGAAAAATTTACTTTAAACATCATAACACAACAGAACAAAACTATAAAACCTACTATTGAAACTTGAGAAAGCAAAGAATATTGAAAAGCACAAAGCTAATCACATCAAGCATGAACACAGTTACAGGATCCGCATGGTCAGAACGAGGGTCGATCACTGCCTTATACAAACGCCTAATACCATCCCATGCTAATTAGTATTTTGCCCAGTATCGCTGTTTCCCATGATATCGCCGTTTTCCCACGATAGCAGTGTTTTCCCATGACATCAGTGTTTCCTATCGCATCGGCATTTTCAAAAAGTACAATCACTGTTTTCCACGGTATCAGTGTTTTAGTACCGCTGTTTTCCTATGAAATTATCAATGTTTTCCCACATTACGTATGTCTTTTGTCGCGGCATCAGTATTTTACTATGGTAACAGTGTTTTTCTTCGTTATCACTGTTTCCTACTGTGTGTGTTTTACCATTATATCAGTGTGATTTCCCATGGTATCAGTGCGGTTTCCCACGGTATCAGTATTTCCCACGGTATCAGACATCTGAGTGAACCTATACCTCATATCAAAAAGTACTACTGAACGTGTGAAAACTAAAACAAAACACTGCACACGTGATGTAAATAGGAAGGAAACAAAATTAACTTAAAACAAAAAACATTATTTTGTAGCATGAAGCGGACATGGTGCTAAAATTAAGTATAATACCAACCATGCAAAAACGTAAACAAAACCGTGTCACTAACTATAAATACAGTGCATAAATAATAGGAAAGCTCCATCATTAGAAACAAAACTATGAATCTACACCGACTACTAAACTAATAAAATCGCGGAGGGGGGGCACAACTTTTATCTACCAACCACAAAACGTCCAAGATCCACAACTCTACGCTTTTTATCAGCGGTGCTGCCAAACTCACACCCACTTTTACCCGTAGGCGTAGGCTGATTGCGTGTCCAACTTGACCGACAATACGCAACACTCTCATCAACATTTTTCAAGACCACAATGGCCTTAAAACTTCTTACTGACCCCAAAAATTTCTCAAAGCCACTCCTGATCAATCTTTCTACGACCCATAGCCGATGACTAAACTACATCACTACATACTTACCTCCTTCATCCTCCGAGTCGGAAATGAACGTTTCTTGCATTGTCTCCGGGGCTTGGACTTTATATCGTTCTTCGGCCACAGTCGGAGAGACCAACCCTCCTAATCTTTCAGCGACAACAGACGCTACTCCTGTTGGCGAACCGGTTGCATCCGAAGTGGTTGACTGCTTAACAGGAGACCCAGGCACTCCGGGTTTAGTCGTGATCGCCGTTGTTGTTGTCGTTTCCGTGATTAACGTAGTTTCTGTTACTGTTCGTAGTGTTTCGACAACAGTAACGTATCCAAGTTTTTGAGCGATCGCAAGTGGCGTTTGACCGTTCTGAAAATAAAAAAGTACACAAATACACATAAACAAATAAAAAAATAACAAAGTGAATAAATATAATAAAAATAAAAAATAGCACCAATACCTCTGCATATATCTACCAAAATGTAATATTTTTTGGCAAACCAGAATATGCTTGTTTTTATACAGCTTCCACAATCCATAGGTAAATTAGCAAATTTTATTATGAGGCGGGTAGGCGGTGGACAATTGACACTGCAACTTTTAGCAGCCGATCTGTTTCTTTAAATATACACTCTACTATAATAGGAAACCGCTATATTTTTAGAACTTGAGTTAGCCATGCGTATTACTTCTGAAAATTGCTGAAAGAAAAAAGTATTACGAGTGCTGTAGCCTCTTCGCCATCCCTAGAACCATGGTCCTGTTCAACACAAGCTTGCCATAGTCAGTACATTAGGCAACACTCGAGCGAATAACCTCTTTTAATTTCTCCTGCAAGTATGACCCTTCTTATCGTCCTACTGTTAGCCCATCGCCATCAGCGCATTTTCGCAAAAATACACTCCAGGAAACTATAACTGTGAAACAAGTTACACAGATAATTAGCCAACCTATGCGAAATGTACTGGACAAAACAGCTTCGAAAGAAAAAATATTTGCCTTGACGGCCCCCCTTTGCCTTTGGAACTGTAATCACCTTTAACCCTACTTGAAAGCTTACCGTAGTCAACGCATTAGGCGACGCCCCTGCTTCAAGTAGGATTTTGATTATAATTGCGTGACCTTGTTGAGCTGCTTGATGCAATGGAGTGTAGCCTTGTCGTGTGACAGTGTCAACTTTAGCGCCATGTTGCAACAAAAATCGAACCATTGCAACTTGGCCAAAATGACACGCCACATGAAGTGGGGTATAACCAGCCTGGAACCAATAATACATCGCTTAAAGCAGTACAGGTGGGCCAAAACGCAACACAAGTAGGGTACATTCTTTGCTGCAAAAAACATAACACCAGGTAGGAAAATTTCAGTATTTTTGTATATCAAATCTAGGCCATGCATATGGGACATTTAATGCATCTCTGATTCAAACGTACAATAACAACCGAGAAAAAAATCAGTGCATAAACAAAACATGAAAATTAAATATAAATAAATAAAAAACATAACAAAAACAAATCTATCCAAAAAATATATATTCAACTAACCTTAGTTTGCGAATCAATCTCAGAGCCGTGTTTTACGAGCTCAGTCGCAATTGCAACGCGATCTTCTTGTGCGCATAAATGCATCGGAGTCAGTCCGTTCTGTAAAAATAACCATCACAGCAATGACTAGTCAACGTGACTGTAGGATTTGAAAATTAATAGACAATAATAATCGAAACTTTTAGCATTACTAAATTTAGGAAACCACGTAATTACTTGGAAATTCCACTACGCCAGATACTATTCGGGCCTGTAGGCAAGTCGCTAGCGGAAACAAACATTTTTAGAAACATGCTGTATCTTTAGAGATACTTTAATTCTGATTGCCAAACAGTTTCGCACATCGCATGAGCTACTACATAAACTACAACGTTAAATAGCAAAAACTGTTTAAGTTAGGGCCCGAATTCTCATATGTCTATTGAACCTATCACCAGTAAGCGATATTATGTTATCAAACTAAAAACTTCTACAATTTATTATGGATCGCTAAATTGGCATAGAAGCGGGGCAAATCAAACGACACAAACGTATTAAATTCGAATCTCACCATTCATCGATTCGAAAGCTACAAGGGCTATCACCAAATGGTGATAGGTTCTACAATCATTCGAGAATACGTTCAATCGTCTTAAAGCAGACGTCATTGTTTAAATATTGCCAACCTTTGCTTTTGGACTGACACGCGCTCCGTTTTCAATTAACATTTTAACCATATCCAAATGTCCTTCTTGTGATGCGAGGTGTACCGGAGTAAAACCAGCCTGAAATATAAAACAATAAATACTTTAGTTCACACTCAAACTTTAGGCTTACGTGTAGACACAGGCTTAGGCATAAAGATAAGCGTTTTCCTAAGCTTATGCCTACTAATCTCAAGATAATACAAATTCGAATTTGCTGCAATATTAAGTAATTCTAAAATTTCACATCATTCGCTGTTGCAAGATATTATGGGTGCGTTAGAGACGGTGTATTGGAACCACTTTGTCTAATATAGCGCCTTGATCAAAGCAATTTCAAAGACAACGGTAGATCAAAAATAGTGACAAAACACTCACTTTTGATTCTGCATTAACATTAGCGCCGTATTCAACCAACGTCGACGCGATGTCCATTTGATTTTTCTTTGCTGCGATATGAAGCGGTGTGTACCCGTTCTAAAATAATATTAATCACCTTTAACATTATAATATTTTGTATTTACCACAAAAACCAAGATAATAGGTCCAGAAGACGCCACAGGAACCTGAATAGAAAGCGCCACAAACTTACTCAGGTTATTCGGCGGAATACAATTCAAATTAGCTCGCAGATATCTTACATATTTTACCAGGGTGCGACTCTTATAAGGGATATTAGGACATATTTTACATCTTACTGCGATTGCATTTCCACTCAACTCTACAAACTCAAGTTATCCAAACTGAAATAAAAATAATAAATCCTTGTTAGCAATATTATCAATTTTCGTTCACTAAACATAATATTGTATTTCCTCTACTGCACAAACCAAAATGCTATATAAGGTTTCGGTTCCGGTATCCGATAAATTAATATCCGGTCGCACACTGGTTGCCATACTATAAACATTGCTATATTATAATGCGTCAGATATGAATGAAAAATATTCATGGCGTTACTCAAAGGATTTCACCTACTACAAAGACAACGACAAAATCAAAATTTATGTACAAAATGCATACTTTCGCTGTGGCTTGCGGTGACGCTTTTTTGTCAAGTAAAAGCAACGCAACTTTTTGATGATCATAATGGGATGCGACGTGCAATGGTGTCACTTGATTTTTGCCTTCAACATCAACATCAGCACCTTTTTCAAGTAATAATCGTGCGACCTGACAATCAAAATAAATATCGCATAATATTGAAAATCAATGCAAAATAAAATATACACACATTTTATTACTGACCAATTTTGTTCTTAAGTGACTCAGACACAGGGTTACTGAGTAGGGTCAACACTATCATTTTGTAATTTCCGTCCAAACTTTTTCTCTTGGTACCGTAACCAGCTCAGTTAGAAATATTGACATCAACCTGCCTCAATAACGCCATACTCACAGATAAACACAATTCGTGTAAAGAAATACGACAAAATTTGATGCAAAATAATAATTAAAAGCAACAAAACAATAACATCACAATATAATCTATTGCCAATCAAGCTTACCGCAATATTTCCATACTTCGCCGCTAAATGCAACGGTGTGAATCCCTTTTTCGTTTGTCCTGTCATGGGTGCGTCATGCTCAAGTAGAACACAAGCGACATCTTCTTGACCTTCTTTTGCGGCGATATGCAACGGTGAATATGCGTCTTTGGTTGTTGCGTCGACTGCGGCGCCGTGTTGTAGCAACAACATTACGATGTCTGTGTTGCCAAGTCGCGATGCAATGTGTAGCGGTGTTTGCTGTTCCTAGAATAATTAATTATATAACTGCATTTCTGAACTAATTAATAGCAATAAATTTGCGAAATAAACACAATTTTCTTCAACTCAGCTTAACCACCATTCATGTTCCTACAATGAATACAGCAACTCTTGTCTTGACAAACTCCCACGCTATAATAAACACAATCTGTTGCATAGCAAAGATTAAAAATACTGCACTTGACCCCTTAGAATGACGCTATTAGTAATATCTTCCTTCGCCGGCGCCGTTCGACACCATTCGCGAACTATACCGCACGACGACGGGCGGTGACTCTCGTAACGGACAGGACGGTGCAGTACATGACAAGCATATAGTGCCACCATCAACCAGCCCTCTGGCTACTCCTTTGACTACAATACCGTCATCATACAAGTCGAATAAACTGACCCTTGCCCGGGCGTCAACAGTCGCTCCATTGCGCAACAATATCCGAATAATATCAGTTTGATTCGCTCGTGCTGCCAAATGTAACGGTGTTTCACCTCGAACGGTTGTTACATCCGGATTGGCACCGTGTTGTATTAAATAAATCACGATATTCATACAACCCATAAACGCAGCTACGTGAAGCGGCGTTAGACCAGACTGGAAAATAAACATATAAAATCTATAAAAAAACACGGGGATCAGGGGATGGCGAGGAGATGGAGTGGGGTACACTCTATACATAACTTTGAGACGAGAGTTGGTTCTTGCATGGGTTTTGATCCTAAAACTCCTCCCCCCTACCATGCCTCGCCTTAGTTGAACTACAAATACTACATCAGCCCGCAGCGAGTTTACTATTATTTTATATAACTTTTTAGTAAAAATTTAAATTTTTTATACAATTAAGGGATATCTACGTAACAGTGACTGCGCTAGTATAATATAGTTTTCTAACCAACCTACATGGTCAGCGTCTAATAACTGGTGGGGACACGGATACTTCAAAGGGCGAAATATTGCAAGCATACTTCAACACGCGATCGTAAGCGTATCGCAAGGCTATCACAAGAAGGTCACGAACAATAAGTTAGTACCTTCAAAAACTGCTTTTAACAAGTAGACATATTCAATGCGATCGTTAACCTGTTGATTTAACTTCAGGCGCTGGTAAAAGGTGGCTCACAGGTAATATTTTTGCACGGGTATAATGTTGGCGGGATTACCTTTTCGGGCAAGTAAAGCTGTTAAGTAGTTTTTTCACTCACTAAAATAAAATGAAAAATCCAAGCAAACAAATTTAATTCAGTAAACATGCTTTTAGGCGGCGACTCAAATACTTTTAACAGTGCTCATATTTACATGCTATATCCTGGTAAATAGCTCGATTCTAGTCTCAAAAATCAGCTTGCGGCTTTTGTTCCGGTATCCAGTAAATTAATACGCGGTCACACGTTGGCATAGCACCATAATAACCCGCTGATAATACAGTCGTACATCACAGAATCAGCCATTCCACTTACCTCGGTTGTCGCTTCAATTGACGCTTTATATTTAAGTAGTAATTCAACTACTTTAATACGATTCTTTTTGCATGCGATATGCAACGGTGTGAACCCGTTCAACGCGCGTGCGTTTGGATCCGCCGAACGATCAAGCAACAATTTTGCTACTTTAACCTAAATTTAAAATTTTAAAATACTTAAAACTACTACAATTATTTTGGCCCATGTTACTTTTAGGGCCGTCCCGGATTCTGGTGGGTCTGTAAAAGAGTACGCTTAGATTCTAGACTACTTACGCTTAGGCTTAGGCTTACAAATGCGCTTTTGTAACCCTTAGGCTTAGGAATACGCTTAATCTACTGTTACGGTCCTAAAAGTAACATTGGCCATAATTTTTAACAAAATTCAAACGATATTTTCACTTTCAGTGACAAAAATCGACATAAATGTTTACTTTAAACGACACGCTTGTAACATAATAGACCCATGTAGTTTAAGTTACACGACTAACTGGACAAAACCTAACCTGCGTGACCACAAGTTTTCAAGTACTTATAAAGGTAAGCTTATGCAACTCCAAGATCATACCACAGTACATTTAAACCATATGTTTTAAGCCCCATTCATGCATCCAAATTGCAAAAGCGAGTTCTCGTTGCAAAAACTTGCACACATGAATCAGACTTTAGTCCTGTTGTGAATTATTTTATTCGAAATTTTCGTACATCGAATTACAAGCGCAAAAATCAGCTGAAACGATGCCCAAAATACGTATCGTATCTCTTTAGTTTCATTAAAATGGATATAATATTAAATGCATAAGCAAACAGACTCACATGACCACAATGCGCGGCGACATGCAGCGGAGTCAAATAATCGACAGTGACGTCATCAACCGGTGCACGATGATACAATAGAATCCGAGCTGAATCAACATGATCACCTTGAGCTGCCATATGAAGTGGTGCCAGTCCATTCTGCAATAATAATAATAATAATAATAATATACATAGCTATACAAAATGAATATTATATGAATATAACATCTGTAGTAGCCGTACATACATACATACTACATCGAGCCGTATACAGGAAAAATATGCAACCCAAAATCCTGGAACGAAACGGAAAATAGTCGACGCTATAATTCGCTGTATTTTGGCCCTTGCACAACGCCAGCATAAACAGCTAAAAATAGAAACTAAACATGAAACAAACGCAAATCAGCCGTTCTCTGGTTATTTTAAACTTTGTATCGCCACACACAGTCCGATAATATCGAACCGCATTTCGCTGATTATTCTAAAACGTGGCAAAAGTGATCTTTTCCCGTTTCTCCAGTAACATCCGGGTTGAAAATAAATCTTTCTCTCCCCCCAAACCTCCTTGTATACACGCAATCAGGGTGCCATCGGAATTCCGATTCCGATTAGAATTCCGATTCAAAACGAGCTCCGATTCCGATTCCAATTCCGATTGCACAATCAATTGGAATTGGAATTTCCACATTTTAATTTTAGGCCTACTTGTTGTGATATGTTGTATAAAAATTAAGCATCATTTGTCTATTAAATTGTTTTCGCCGAGTTGTTAACTTTTCAATAATTCATTGTAGTTTAGTTTTACAGAGCCAAATAATGATTGCCAATTTGTTCATGCGACGTTTTTGACAATTGTTGCCAGCCAACAGACACCCTAAATCAATATTAACTTGTTTATCCATATTATGCGTATAGTCACAAAATTTGTAGTTCCGATTCCGATTCCGGTATAAATTTGATGTTCCGATTACGATTCCGAGATACTCCAGTAGTTCCGCTTTGCACCGCGCACGCAATACAACTCACCTTAGTCTTCGCTGATATCGGTGCACCTTTTTCTAACAACAAATCGACCACTGGATCAAATCCAGATCGTGTTGCACAATGCAATGGTGTGAGCAAATCACGCGTTCGGCAATCAATAACACCGCCGTGTGCCAGCAAAAGCGTTACCATATTGGCTCGACCCCATTTAGCGGCCACATGCAGCGGGGTTATGTTATGTCGCGCTTGATAATTGACATTTGCACCTTTTTCAAGTAACATTTTCGCAATATTTTCGTTGCCGTAATGCGCTGCGATATGCAGTGGTGTGAATCCGCTCTGAAACAAAAATAAATGTAAATGCATTACACAACGCAGCGGATAGGTAATCATTGAATTTTTCAAAAATTCAAATTATGATTCAGAAAATTCTAGAGTAGATTGTATACATACATACATATAAACAGGTGTTGCCGGATACCAGTAAATATAAATGTTGCCGATAAAAATTTAGAGCACAACTGACCTTGTCAGGTCGATTTCACCGTAGCCGTGCCGTTATATCCCTTCTCCAGCAGAGCTCCGCACAAGATCCGCACAATGGTCAACCCAGCGGCACCTCAAACCTCCAACAGTATAACTCACACCTTCTCAGCGCGGACAGTTTTCCAGTCGATCAACCAAACCCGGAAGTAAATTCCGAAATAGAAATCCGGAAGCAAAAATCCGGAATCAAAGAATCCGGAATCACAAAAGCGGAATCAAAAGATCCGGAATCACAAAAGCGGAAACAAAAAAACCGGAATCAAAGCGGAAGGAAAAAACCCGGAATCAAAAAAACCGGAATCAAAAAAAGCGGAATAAAAAAAAACCGGAATCATAAAAACCGGAATCAAAAAAAACCGGAATCATAAAAACCGGAATCAAAAAAACCGGAATCAAAGAAGCGGAACCAAAAAAACCGAAATCAAAAAAGCGGAAGCAAAAAAACCGGAATCAAAGCGGAAGGAAAAAACCCGGAATCAAAAAAAAACCGGAATCATAAAAACCGGAATCAAAAAAACCGGAATCAAAGAAGCGGAACCAAAAAAACCGAAATCAAAAAAGCGGAAGCAAAAAAACCGGAATCATTACCTCCTTACACAACGCATGATTAATCGCTTCATAACGTCTGTTGGCAAATACCGTCTCTACGGTAGACATTTCGCCGCCGTCGTTCCATTTCTCATCGCTATTAAGAGACTGCGGCGATGGGAACCCAAGCAACGATGCTGTACTGTATGACTGGCTATATCCTACGCTGGGTCGTCGTTGGTTACTAACCAGGAATTCGGATCGCTTAAGGTGGAACGTGTTTGACGGCGGTACTGACATTACACAGGGTACGTGGGATTTGCGCTATCAAACGACAGGTAGGAAGTGTTATTGTGTATCGGTCAGAACACAGGCTATCGGCGAACGGCGTGTGAAAGCTTCTACAACTGCGTTTATTCGATGGTTCAACCGGGACATTTGAGGTAACCGTGTATTACATACAATATATATACTATGTTCACTCAGAATATTAAGCATACATTTGGTCAACAACTCAAGTTAAAAAACTGTTTAATTCAAATTATTTGAAGAATTATATATACACGTTAATCTACGATGACCTGACCCGGATGCGGAAATTATCGAAGCGTAAACACGGCTCTGGAATTTTTCGGCGAAAATACACTGAATAACCGCAATATCCGTATCCGGATGCAATTCTACTCGTCCAGATTCTACACAAAACGCACAATCTTAATAATCATCTTTTTTCTCATTCAATTCTAACCTGCCGTTCAACAGGACTTAACAAAATCGACTATGGCACGTAAGTAACGAGTAACACACGACATAAACAACCCCTGCGTACAAATTGAAAATCTAAACTAATCCGTACGATCCGTCCCCACACATTCCATCCAAAATATGCGCAATCTTAACGATGATGACATTTTTTTTTCTAAATTCCTCTCACTAAATTGACCGCTTATGTACTTCAACGAGAAAACTGTGACGCTGACGGTGGAACGAGAGTTACGTACAGTAGACAGAAAGACAGACATTACTCAAATACGACTACTTGAGATATACGCTTACGACGACAGACGTAAGTTATTTCATATATTTCGTCGTCCAATTAATAATTTAGCCGAATTTCATTTCGGCACTGATACGAAGTAACGTAGTGTACGTTCCCACGAGCGAGCAAAATTTAAACCCATCAAACGGACCATATCCCTGCCTTTTTTCGAAAATTCGAGAGGGGACATACGTATCACCCTATTCCAGTTGTATACACCCCTGGTTTAAAGTCAACGCAGCAAACAACATTAATTTCTTTAACAGTTTCAATAATTTTGAAATGAGTGCTTTGAGTTCTCCCGCACAGTTTGAACAGAAATTCATTTTGAAAACTGAACGGACAAAAGCTGCAATACTTAAGACCAGACCATCACCATATAGAAGCATACAAGCCTTTTACCCGGCCACGGAAAAAATTTCCGGCATATTTTCACCTTCAGGTTCCGGTTCCGGTAAATTTTTACCGGATTTAAAAATTCCGGTGTTATAATTTGGCCGTTTTCTTAACTTTGCTAATTTTTAAGAATCTCTTTTGAAAGCCACTTGTACGCCGAATATAAGCCATTGATGGTGGATTTCACTTCAGTCGATGATGATCAAACACAAATTTCGTCAGCTTAACCACCGACAACCTTTAAAAAAGTATGTTTCACACTGAAAAGCTGGCTGAATACAATTTAGAATTTACTAAAATTAAAGCTGACTAAACAGAAGAAGGTACAACAAACTCTCTATGGCCTTGCGATGTTGCAAGACTAGAAAAACCAACAGAAATTTTGAAATCATTTTTACAATTCATGATACCAATTAAATTTAAAACTTTCCCAACAGTGAAGAATATTCCCTTCGTAGTATAGGCACACATTATTTAATTCCAATCGGGACCGCAGTCATAGGGGAGGCACTGAGGAGGACCAGCCCCCTACAAACATTTAGGTCCCTTAGAAAAGTTTTAGCTCCGCTTGTAAGCTTGTTACGCATTTCAACTGAATGCATACTCCTACTAAAATTGTTTTATATCCCCCTAGCAGGTTGAGCTGGCTACAGGTTCAAATTCCCGGAATTATAAAATACCGGAACCGGAAAGTTAACTGTGGCATTACACGTTCCGGTAATTTTAGAAAACCAAATTTGAATAATATGCCAATTTTTCTTAAATTTTCAAACGACAAACACTTTCAATAACGATAATGCCGGAAAACTCCAGTGAAAACAATACACCGGATTTACTACCGGAACCGGATAGTGAAAAACACCGGATTTCCCCACCGGAACAGCAATTCCGGTTGAACCCTAAGTACCCCAAATGTCGCCCGTGTTCATCGCTTCTCATTAATAACAATTTCCCCCAAACATACCCCTACTCAAGACTCTACGTACATATGACACAGTTCCCTTGCTCCTTGTTTTAAGCTCAGAATTGCGTCTTAACACCAACCTCTGGCTTCCATCAGTTACATAAGTGTGCAATATAAACAAATACGTATATATAATATTATATATATATATATGTATGTATAATATATAATATATAATATATAAGCTTAGTAGTGCAATCAATAAACATTAAGCTACGACACCATAATATATAAACAACCCAGTCGATCAACAAATTTGAGTAATTTTTATTTTATTTTATTTAAATTTGAGTAAATAATTGTTTAAATTTATAGTAGTGAGTGACAAAAGAAAAACAAAGCGTTTAATTAAGTTAGCGGTATGCATATTGATGACTTGATAAATTCCGACGCATTTCGGGCAACTGATATTTAGTCAACAGGGTGCGACTGGATATCCGGTTCCAGTTTAATATCCGGCAAAAATCGAGATCCGCTATAAGTCTGCCGGATACCGAATATTTACGGTTGTGGTCTCATATAGCTGAAACTGACGAGAAGGTAAGGCTAAACGTAATTCTATGCCTTTATTCTCAGTTGTAAGTAGGACCACCTATGACCAGTTGCCGATAGCTCCTGTGTCTGTCTGCAGAGCCATCAGTCAATGCAAAGCTTCAAACTTTGGCGACATTTCGTTGCAAATTGACTGGTCATATTTGAGCGGTACTATACACATTTGAGAATACCGGGTCCTTATTATTACTAAATCTTAGTAAAAACATTTCGGTTTTGCGGCCATACTGGTGGCGCGGAACCCGACCGCTGTTCGAGTGTTGGAGACTCATGGATCATCAGGGTAAGCACAACGTTTGGATTCGCCGGTATTACACGCCGATAAACACTGTTTCAAATTTCAACGATTCGTCAGGCAGTTAACCTCGCGTCAATATTGCAACACAATTATAATTAATATGTGCGCTAATGCAACAAATCAATAAAAACACAAACAAAATGCAATTTAAAACATTAAAATTTTGAAAAATAACACAAAACATAAATAAAAAACAACAAAGATTAACATTAAACAATAAAAATAGATGGATTTGTCCGTCAAACTGCGCAAGTATTAATCCTCAAATTCGATATCGGGCCGAATTTGCACCGCTCTGTTCATCAGGGGCGTATACACAACGGAGGAATAGGACGAATATACTTCTTACCGACATTTGTAGAGGGACAACAAAAAAGCAATTGTAACAGGATTAACAATAACCCTCTGCGATCCCAGAGGTCAAAAAATCCATATTTGAGACGAGGTTTATAATACCCTCCCGAATTGATGAAGTAGTACTGGCTGTGTTTTGCTGACCTTCATAAAACTGTTCAATAGTTGTTTCTCAAATTAACATCGCTGCCGGACACCGTTATTCGCAATGGAAATGTATAAATTTTCGCAACATAAAAACTAATTTCCGATATATATATGTATGTATATTATATATAATATACATACATCAGGGTGCAACCGGAATTACAATTTACCGGAACCGGAATTTGAAAATTTTACCGGAACCGGAACCGGAAAGTGAAAAATGCATTTCACCAAAAATTTCATTTTAATCTTATTTTTTGCTCTATTATTTGTGAAATAACCTTAGTCGAACATAGGTATTTATTTTATTTGTTGTATTTTAGATTTTCGTCATGGACTGAAGTGAAATCCACCATCAATGGCTTATATTCGGAGTACAAGTGGCTTTCAAAAGAGATTCTTAAAAATTAGCAAAGTTAAGAAAACGGCCAAATTATAATACCGGAATTTTTAAATCCGGTAAAAATTTACCGGAACCGGAACCGGAAGGTGAAAAAATGCCGGAACCGGAACCGGACACCCTGACATACATATATACATATATCACGATGCAACCGGAATTCCGATCCCGGATTTTCTCACCTTCCGGTTCCGGTAAATTTTAACCCGAATTAAAAATTCCGGTATTAAAATTTGGTCTGTGGAAATTAAGAGATATTTTGCTATAAATGACGATAAAAATAAAATAGATTTCATTCGTATAGTGTACGAACCTTGACAATCGCTGAAAATAAACCATCAAAGATAGACTTCGCTTCAGCGGATTATGAAAATCTAAAATACAGCAGATAAAGTGAATACCTATCTCTAACTAGGGTTATTTCACCAATAACCAAAAAAGATAATTAAAATGAATTTTTCGGCGACCTGTTGTATTATTCATTATTCGGTTGTGTTTCCGATATTTTTTCAAATTCCGCTTCCGGCATGACCCTGAACCAAAAACCCATACACCAAAACAGCCTGCGAATACGTAACATCTGGTTGACAATTTAAACGTAAAACTTTAAACACCGCTTACGCTAAACACCTTCCACATAACCTGAACGCTCCAATGCCACTACTAATCGCCAATAATTCTCAGCCAAATATTAGGAGGCCACAAACCCAACTCTGGTTCAAATTTCAATTCAAACCTTTGACGCTCACTTACAACTTTTAAATGAACCTAAAACCCATCCAAAGGTACTCATCACGAAAGGCCTATTCACATTGAATTCACAACAATCAAAGCAAAAAAATCTTTTTCTTTTCTATAAATGTTTCGTGTATATGTACCGACCTCGCAACAGATAATATACTTTACGACAACATTAGAAGTTGCTTCTAAAATCGCCACTATTGTCCACAAGCGGCTATAAATGTTGCGCTAAAGCATAACGAAAACAAACAAACAAACAAACAAACAAAAAAACTAAACTATTCAACATTAGCAACTTTCTAAGTTAGAAAACAATGTAAATATGTAAACAAAACAAACTCCTGTAGTACGTAAGTAAGTAGTCTATCTAACGTGACAGGCAGCCAAAAAACAACGGTCTCGCTGGAATAAATTCTATCAGAGCGATACAAAATGCTTAATGTCGTATTCACATGTGAAAGTTTTCGCTGTGAGAACTACTTGCAGATACAAATTGTATGCAAAACTTACATTTTTTCATCAGCCAATGAGAAAGCGGTTGCAATGAATTCAGTGAACTTGCATGGTTATTCACACATGTGAACGCAGATTTCTAACTGTGATTTTTAATGAATTATTTCAGCTGCAAGTTTTTCGAACGTAATTTTATACAAAACTTGCAAGGGCAAGCTGCAGCTGCAAGTTCTCGCAGCATAAGCTTGCACGTGTGAATGGGGCTTCAAACTTGCACGTTAACTTTGTGAGTATTTTAATGGCTTCCGGTGCCATCTGGCATCGCGCCGAATGGTACGCGGATGGCCGTAGAGCGTTCCGCACTAAAATACACAATCAGTTTAAAACTGACGCTCGAAATCGTCAAGCAAATATATTTAGCACAATTTGACTTCGGATTATGTTCTAACACAAACTACTAAACTTTGGTTGGTGCTGGCACAACGAAAACGCAAATTTTGCCAATAAACCGAAAATGACGTGAAAAAAAGAAAACAGTGTTACATTCGTATAGCAAATAGCTCGATAACAAGCACCTAGTTTTTAGGGTTGCGCTATACTTTCGTTGACGTCCGGCGCCGTCCGTCAATCGTCCGGCGCCGTCCGTCACCCTTTCGGCGCCGGCCGTCACCCCTACAGCCAAGACCGTCACCCCTACCGCTGCGACGGTCACCGTGCTGTATAGAACGCACAAATGATACCGAGTAGTGAGAGACGGTGACGCGCGTGTCAGGTAACGGACCGCGCCGGACGGCGCCGGACGACAAGTATAGCGCAACCCTTAGTGAGCTATCAGGTTTAATCCCCCAATATGTTATCTAACCACTTTCATAATTAAGCTTCTTAATTAAGCTTTACGCATTGATATACCCATTCCCAGCCCAATAATTATATCCGTGGTCCCGTAAGTTGAAAGATCGCTTGTTTAAATTATACATTGCAATGGCAGCCTGCTGACTCTGTAACTGCCTCAAGAATTTGAAGCTATAAACCACAGTTTTAACGCAGACATTTCAAATATATTCCCACCGGTTTTA